>NQII01001421.1:3880-24819 GCA_002778355.1 Clitarchus hookeri
CTTGTTCACGGGCGGAAAAGGCGATGTCGGCCGTCACGGCGGCATCGTGGCTCTAAATCGAACGTCCTTCAAGGCGAGAAAATAAAACTCAAAGGAAGCTCTTGTCATTGTTCCGCGCTTCACTAATCCGATCATCCAAACCCCGCTCCCCTTCCTTTGGGAAGGGGGAGGGGATGAATGGAACGTTAGTAAACAGTTAATAAGTTCGAGATAAGAGGAAGGCTGATTGTTTATAATACATTCACAGTTACTTAAAATTTTCTGAAGCCCTGCTTAAGTTCTACTTTCAGGATATTCTTCCGCCTCATGCAAACAAAACTTAACCGAGTCTAGAAAATTACCCCAAAGAGAGAACGCTCCACATTCGTGCGCACCCAGTGTAATAATATTCGGCATAAGAGGTGTTTCTTACCAGGAATTACCAACACGCTTATTTTCTCATTGTTTTTATTCTTATTAGATGTAAATGAAATATTATAATTTATATATAAAATATGAGTAAAAGTTCAATGAAACCAAAAATAATGTATATTTATGTCGACACAGGTATACATCTCTTGTGATACGTGATATATTCAGGAAACAAGCAAGCACGTCATATATAAGGTGGTTTTTCAAAGGTCTGATTCAAAAAATGTAAATAAATCGTTATATGTTAACTTACTACATGTTTTATACACGTTATTTTGTTTATTATTTCAATTATTGACGCAAAAAAAGTCTCACGCGGGCTAATTATTAGGGGAGATGGCGTGTCTACCAGTTTATCCCGCTATAAACACCCGCAATGTGCTAAGGAAACGATTTTCTTTTCTCTCCATTATTTCATTAAATAACGGACTGCTAAAGACTCTTCGCGGTTAATAAACACTTTTGAAATCAATCTTTAAAAAAAAATTAGCTGCCCAAGTGTTCAGGTAAGAAAGTTCAAGACTAGAAAATTATTGTCTACATTTTTAGCATATTGATTTTTTTTTTGGTTGTGATATGAAATAATGGTCTGAAAAAAGTATGACAGTGATACAGCATAACTTTTAAAAACAAATGAAAGTAACTATACGAATTTATTATTTATACAATTTTTTTTTATCAAATCCGAAAATTTTAGCAACAATAAAACGTTTGGCTACAGCTCAAAATTGTTCACGTCATCAAAATGAGATAGAATTTCTTTTGTAAATTTGTAGGGAGTTGCATGCTGANCTACAGCTCAAAATTGTTCACGTCATCAAAATGAGATAGAATTTCTTTTGTAAATTTGTAGGGAGTTGCATGCTGATGTCGCTAGTTCAGTGGCTATTGTCTGGTGTGAAGACATTATCACCCTTCTGACAGAACTGCTAGTGATTTGGTCACACCTGTATGAAGCGTATCATTGGCACGAAGTTTTTCGGGGTGTCTCAAATGAAGTAAGTACGGTCCAGTGACAAGCCTACAGTACACGACTGATGGAAACAACCTTGGACGTGGGAGGTGTGAAGTTGTGGTGCTACAGATCAGTTTCAGGAAAGTCCAGGGTGGCAAGCAATTATTGTTAACTCTTAGTCATAGGTATGTGATATGCGCAAACATTAGTTTGGTGTTTAACTCTTGGTGCTGTCAAGCTAAACAAATTCCTTCCAGGGACATTCCCAAGTCACGAACAGTAGTACAAACTTACACGTGCTAAAAACAAAATTTGTACCCCAACAATAACGTTATTTTTGCTGTGTTAGTTTTAAGTACGGTAGGGCAGGCAGGCAAAGTAAGTGAACATGCACCATGAATGTAGTGAACTAGTGCCTGTTAAAACATCAACTCGTTGAACAAAGTCGCACAATTAGAAAAATATGGGTGTAGGAAACAAGTACCCGGAAATTGTTAACAAACGGACAGTAATCAAGACGTGTTCGGTGTCATCTAACAATAACGGCAACATAAATGTGTGTCGTGATCCAGTTCATGAGAGTACTTGCAGTTATAAATATAATTATTACGGCAGTGCTGTGTGTTTATAATTCTGTGCATCATAGATAAGGGGCTTTATGTTACAAATATGAAAATATACAGGAGTGCCGTTTACCCCGATACCATTATGACACATAGTGCCCTTTTCTACTGGCTAAATTGCTTATCATTCCGTAGTGCTTTGCAAAACACGGGAATTACGCGAAAAATGCAATAAGACAATGGAAACACATTCATTTTGTAAAATATACGTAGTGCCCTTTACCTCCATTGCACAGATAAAATACAGAGAATAACTTCAGAAATACTTAGATTGTCCTTGCAGCGTTTAGAGTTTTAATTAACTATATAGCATTCCAACACTAGCTAGTACTGAAGTTTAATTGTTCCTACTCTGGAAACCGATCTCATAAGTGTTCTCAATGTATTCTCAACAGATTTTTCTCGAAGGGCCAAATCTGTTTGCAGCAAATGCTCTGTATATTTAAGTCCGCAGTGAAAGACACGTGTGTTGAATTTAGGGTAGGTTAATCAATAGCCATCCAAAGCATTAAATTTGTCTTGAACATAATTTAACGATGGGCATATTCACTGTTATACGCACGAATTTGGTATCCAAGCAGGAAAAGTGTACGAAAAGAAGTCTTACACTGTGCTTCTTGAAATCTTCTTGCAAGGAATATTTCATAAGTTCCGTGCGTTTGTATGGAGCGGTTTCGATTGCTGGGAAATAATGGCTTTTAGTACGGTATTAAGTTCATCTTCTATTACTTACACAATTTAATATTGCTTTTGTCAGTCGACTATGGTCTATTGAATACGACCTGGAAAGTACGTCAGTAACAGAAAAATAACGAAACAAGAAAAACATGCCACTTAACACACGAAATTTTCCTGTTTCACTAAACGTGTACTGTAATTCTTTAAGAGCGCTCATAGCTAAAATTTCCAACGCTGTTATTGCTGATAAACAAAACCAGTCAAACACAACGGCTGAATCGCTACAAACCACGACTAATCGAACACATGGTGTTTCGATACGTAACACGACCGGTCGCTGCAAGGTGCTAAGTACTCGCTGCAACGTTCTAAGTACCTACTGCAGTTGACAGTAATTGCTGCGGCAAGACTTAATTTGAGGCCGAGGACAGGTTCAGAGTGTATGAAGCGTCGTGGTTCGGACGGGCAGTACTGCTAAACATTTCTGTAGCTCACGCGATGCTTGGAAAACCTGAATAACCTGCCCGCGCGACGGCAACGGAAAAATCACGGCTTTCATCGGCACATGCTACTAGCAGCGATCTGTCTTGGGCCGCCGAGCAGNCGCGACGGCAACGGAAAAATCACGGCTTTCATCGGCACATGCTACTAGCAGCGATCTGTCTTGGGCCGCCGAGCAGGAATGCCAAATCCTGCCTGAGAAATATCCCTAAAGTCGCCTTAACATACGATTTTAACGTAATAAGAAATACATTTTAATATTACTATCCATTTTACTAATTACTTTCCTACTGATTACTAACAGCAAACACACATCGAAGAATAAACGAAAATATGTCAGCACTCCAAATCTTAACACTAACAGCATCGTTTACTGTTCCATTGGGCACCACTGNAGAATAAACGAAAATATGTCAGCACTCCAAATCTTAACACTAACAGCATCGTTTACTGTTCCATTGGGCACCACTGAACACAACAAAGCGAACGAAACTAAATACAAGTTAACACTTCCCCTACTTAACAACCTGCTTTTCCTCCCCTCGCCAAAACCACTAAAAAGAAAAGAAAAGACAGTCACTGCCAGCAAGCGAAATATTGCACATCTACGATGACTGATGTACAAATGGGTGGGAAATTACTTATCGTTGATTTGTTTCTCCCGCCCAAACTGACCACCAGCCACTAAACAATATTTTACAGCGCGGCAATCACTGGAAGAAACGAAAAATTTACCGCTAAATCTGGCAACCCTGCCACCGACAACGTGGTGCAAGTTCGGCAAAGGTCGGTTATATTCGGCTTCTCTAGCCGAACTTACAAAAAAAAAACGCTGCCCACAACTTACGCCACAATCCGTTGCTGCTGATCAGGCCCGATTTTCTAAACCATTCGAATAAATGCGGTGGCGGATTGGTCCGATGCTTTCATTCCGACTGCGAGCGTCGGGATGCTGTAGTGTGTATCATTTTTGAGACGGTGGTATCGCCTGTCGGAACGACACGAATAACATTGACAAAAAAAAAAGACGCTACAAATTAAAATCACTGCACTTTGCATGTCATCGTCGTTGCGCAACCAATCATGTTACATAATTGTTATACTGCATGCGGAAGTGTTTAATGTTTTACTATTGTTGTCTTAGGAGAAGTAGATTTCACCCCATATAGCAATGATTAACTATAAAATCGAGCGTTGAGACAACATCAGAGCATCGTGCAATAATGTGTACGTGGATACAGCTGCCATTATTACTTCCTGAAATTGTCCATTCACGGTTCCTTCCAACTTTTCTGAAACCCTGCTAAAGTTCTACTCCAGGATATTCTTCTCTCGCGTATAAACCAAGCTTGGAAAATTACACCAGAGGGCCAACGCANGCTAAAGTTCTACTCCAGGATATTCTTCTCTCGCGTATAAACCAAGCTTGGAAAATTACACCAGAGGGCCAACGCGCCGCATTCGTGCGCACTCAGCGAGATAATATTTTGCATACGAACTATTTCTTGCTAAGCAATACCAACACAATTGTTAGTTATAGACGAAATATTGTAATTTAGAGATTAGTTAAAGTTTAATTGAATCCACAATAAGGAAATTCTATGTTAACACAAGTATAAAATGCTTGTGACACACGACATAGAAGCAACCAAACACGTGGGGTGATTTTTCAAGGTTCTAGTCAAAAAGTGTGAAGAAACCGCGAATAGACTATAGTCTGAATGCTCAGTGATTTTGTAAATAACAGTGTTGATCCATAAGATATATTATTCTTTGTTGGTTTCTTGTTTTGGTTGTTTTACATTGTTATTTCGGTAATATTCGTAACAATCCTATGTCCTATCAGTTTTCTTGTAATTTCTTGTCATATATATTCGGACAAGATATGACGGCCGATTATAATTTTATGTATATTAATGAGCACAGTTATAAGAAAACGAATGCGTCTTCAAACAACTGTNTATGACGGCCGATTATAATTTTATGTATATTAATGAGCACAGTTATAAGAAAACGAATGCGTCTTCAAACAACTGTATATGAAAACACATAGGAGTATAGGATTATAAGATTCCTGCAACATGAGTTCACATACGTGACAAACGAAAAATTTCTATCGGAATATTCCAGTAGTTGCCTCGTTGCTGGTTTGATTTTAACACTCAATCTTATTTATGATATATATTTCCGCTACCAGTATTCAAAAATCGACTTTAAGCAAGCAATAAGATAGCGGAATGACGTTCTTATAGATGAATTAATCCAACAGTCTCGAGAACTGAACCAAACCCTGAAATCACTAATAGTTAAACAGTGTTCGTAAGTAGTATAGGGAAGTTATTAGTGCATTCATACTTGTCCGTATGTCGATAATTTTGGAACACTCAGCAGTGATATTAATTTAAGTAAATGAAAAAGGATGCATTGGTTTTGACAGCGATGACGATTCTTCGGCCCTAATATCGTAGTTTAATTTACGTGGTTCTGTAATTTTAAGATTTACCTTAAATTACTGCGTAGGAGCGGTGGGAATAAAGAAGTTCCGCTCCACATGCACATGCGCAGTAATGAAGGCCATGTCGGTCCACAGCAAACGAGAGAACCCGAGCATATCCGAAGGCAGCCGAATCAGCGCTACAGTCTTTGCCTCTAAAAGTAATGTGTTGGCGGCGAACGCTGGATAGGAAAGGCGATCAGGTTGACCGCAACATTACTATGCTTTTCACTTTCGCCGGGAGGGGGGCGCGTAGCCCGCCCGGTTGTGGAGGCAATTTGTTAAAGCCAGCACAGAAATTACAGTTGCCAGGCGGGACGAGAGGACGCGAACGACTTAGAGTGAGCACTAGCCCGACGCAAGCAGAGTTGCACGTGCAGCTGAGCGTCCCGCCACTGCCTACACTTGGCGCCGCCATACGGTCACAGAGTACTTCAGAATACAGAAGCAAAACAGCCGTTTATACCGCGAACTCCAACCGCACACGCCAGCAACATGCCGGAACACCGTTCGCCAATCAGCGTGCCGTAGCTTAACTTGCCAGTCGGCAGGCTAGCCAATAGGGTGAGTGAGTGAAGAGATTAGGGGGCCGGGTCTTGATAAGCCGATGAGGGTGAAGCGAGGTGAGTGTGGAGCAGCGCCGGAGTGCAAGGGCGGGGAAACCGAGAAAACCCGCCGCTGGCCGGCGGCATCGTCCGGCACTATTCCCAGGTGCGAAAATCCGGGGGCGACCCCGCTGGGAATCGAACCCGGTCCGCCTCGGTGGGAGACGAGTAATCTAACCACTACACCACCGCGGTCCCCGCCAGCCAATGGGGAATCTCTCGCAGCGCGCAGTAACCAATCATAAACAAGATTCGTTCCAGAGCCTCGTGCAGTCTATCAGTGAATGGGTACGCCCACATCAAATGAAACGACACGCCATTTCACTTCCGTACACTTTACCTATTCTGTAATTATACTGTTCTCTGTTCTCCAGTGCACGTAGGGGCGACGAGGCACTAGATTCGCGTGCCAGGGTCACCCTTATTGCTCTCCTTGCCACTGCCATAGAGTAGATAATCACACAGGGGTGCAAAGGTGTGGCGATTCCTTTTACGAGGGCGTGCCTCTTTCTCTGATTGGCCTCGCGAGGCTCTAGGAACGGGCATTGTGTCTGACTGGCTACCACGTGCTTTTAAGAGACCCGCCCACCTGGCGCTTAAAATGTATTGCAGTGTGTTTGAAAGGTTTTTTTTAAAGAAACTATTAAATGTGCACCCAGTATGTTTATCTAATAAAATACACATCATATCCCAGACGAGGATTGAAGAGTTCCTTACTACGCATTACGTAAATAATATTTTGGAGCCTTCCAATATATCTAAAAACGGCTTTTTCAATCTGCCTTATCTTAAATCATACTAGCCGGACACGAGTCAAACTACGATAGGAGCCTGTATTGAACTTTGCTTTCAGACATTTCGTCAATTGACTAAAATGATAGGATCACCGTTGGAAGTCCCATCGGCACACGCCGCACTACGAAAACACTGCACGCCAGTTCAGAGTCCTGCACGTAGAGGCGATGGTGCTCTTGTAGCGCGTGCCAGTGTAATCCTTATAGCTCCCGCTCTTCTCGGTCNGCTTCTCGGCCAAAATAAGGAGAAACACAAAGATTTTCTATTGGCTTCGCTGCCGCGTGACGAGTGAGTTAAGAGGCGCTGACTGGCGAAAGGCGTTCCGACATGTTGCCGGCCGGTGACGCCAGTTTTCCTGGATTTCGTGGAACAAGCGGCTCTTTCGCCTCTGTATTTCTAAGTACTCTGTAGCACTGAGCTTCAAATGCGGAAGGCAGCTCCGGCGCGACAAAGCAAGGGCTGCGCCAGCCTGACAGACCAGTTCTGCCCACGCAGGTCTCGGCTCCCACACACGCGCGTGTGGCCGGCCGGTCCTACGTGCGGCCTTCGTCTTTAAGGCGCAGTCACCGCTCCCACGGTTTTACGAAACCGCCTGAGATCACGTCAGCTATGCGGGGGCTCGAATCCCGACCGCCCCGGGCCGCATTCCGACAACCACGGACCAAAGATGAGGTAGACTGATGTCCGTCTTGAGAAGCCCGTGCTACCCGGGGCAATTTTCCGCGGTTGAAGCCGAGAAGCGCATTAAGTGTGCCATCGCCGCGAGGCTCCGAACTGGCGTGCAGCGGCCTCGTCGTGCTGCGTGTACCCTATCATTTTATTGGCGGAAAGTCTGTGCAAGGTTCAATGCAAGGCCCTTGAGTATTTCTGTATGTATCTGACGGGTATTTTTTGAGATAACAACGCTTTGAAGATGCCGTTTTCAGCTATGTCGGAGTGCTATGAAATGGTGTTTCTAGTGTGCGTTACTTCTTGAAATTATACTAAACAGACCTTGTCTGAAGTGTATGCGCTTTTTGCAAATTAGCACATTGCACGCATGTTTACTAGTTTCGCGGGGAAGCGTGTATTTCAAACTCACTGCAAAGCAGTTCAAGTGCCCTTTCAACTCACCTTCCCAAAGTTGATCGTCCCACTGCCACCAAAACTGTGACAACCGCGACGTGAAATTAGTAACTTGATGGACGTTTCTTTACATTTCGTTTCCAGAAATATCCTTGATTTAAGACAAAATTTGTTAAACTTGATTAAAAAGGAGGGTGTGTGCAGCAATATACGAAAGATCGTATTTTATATATACAATCAACGCTGTTTTTATAGTGATACTGAAAAAAAAAAACCATTCAATGTTGGAACACGGATATTCGTATTCTGCGCTGCTTGCATACGCACTCTGCCAGATATTCCGACAACGCTCTGGAATCTGGCCGTCATTCTGTATCAGAAACGGAATCAAACATTAAAAACGAAATAATCTTAATTATTAAACCAAATATTTTTCTACCATCATTATTATTTTTAAAAGTTGGGTTCCAACCTAACAACTTTATAAAAACTATCCTAAAATTGCAGGTGATATATATATATTTGCGTTTTTATGAAAACTCCTAGAAGTACACCGCATGTGAATTTATTTTGGGGAATGTTAAAGGAGTGCTTATTCTATGTTTAATCTTCCACTAGCTCCTACCCCTATTATTTTTCTTATACTCGAATAACATTCCAATACTTTTTTTCACTAGAGCTCCCGTATCTCCAGGGCTTAGGTAAACTGCAGTGTTCATGGTAACAGCTATAGCCTCGCGAAGGGTGCTAGCGTAAAGCCTGTGGAAACGGTCATTACTAGTTAAACGTCATTCTAAATAAAAACCACACGAACATTCATGACACGAGGCGTATTTCATTGAACAGTGCTACGGGATCTGGGTTCAATTCCTAGGTAAAGCACGGATAAGTGTGTGTTTTTGGAGAAGAAGGAGAGGGGGGGTTAATTTGACTTTAAGTCGTCACAGACTTGCGACTAGCCTTCCGTCATAAAGCGGACGTGTTAATGTACAACCAGAAAATTAAATTCCTACTGTTATATAGGGGGTGACGAAGTCATCACTTCCCGCTTGCTGGTCTCACACGAAACTATTTACACGTGAAATGAAGGTATGTCGTGTTCGTATATCGATAACTACCTGCCTGGAAAGTGAAGTGTACAATCGAGCGTTATAAATTCTTGCACGAACACATAAATGCCACTGAAGTTTCTCTGGATGCAAAGATTTACGATGTTGTTAAAGCACGTTAAAATAAAGTTCTCGTCTGCCTGGTACATGAAGCAACTTANCTGGATGCAAAGATTTACGATGTTGTTAAAGCACGTTAAAATAAAGTTCTCGTCTGCCTGGTACATGAAGCAACTTACTCCAGGACTCACAAGGTTTCGACATGCACTTGTCATAGGTAAAAGCGTGTTATTAATTCACGAGACGGAGTCGGCCTCNTATTATTTTTAAAAGTTGGGTTCCAACCTAACAACTTTATAAAAACTATCCTAAAATTGCAGGTGATATATATATATTTGCGTTTTTATGAAAACTCCTAGAAGTACACCGCATGTGAATTTATTTTGGGGAATGTTAAAGGANATATATATATTTGCGTTTTTATGAAAACTCCTAGAAGTACACCGCATGTGAATTTATTTTGGGGAATGTTAAAGGAGTGCTTATTCTATGTTTAATCTTCCACTAGCTCCTACCCCTATTATTTTTCTTATACTCGAATAACATTCCAATACTTTTTTTCACTAGAGCTCCCGTATCTCCAGGGCTTAGGTAAACTGCAGTGTTCATGGTAACAGCTATAGCCTCGCGAAGGGTGCTAGCGTAAAGCCTGTGGAAACGGTCATTACTAGTTAAACGTCATTCTAAATAAAAACCACACGAACATTCATGACACGAGGCGTATTTCATTGAACAGTGCTACGGGATCTGGGTTCAATTCCTAGGTAAAGCACGGATAAGTGTGTGTTTTTGGAGAAGAAGGANATTGAACAGTGCTACGGGATCTGGGTTCAATTCCTAGGTAAAGCACGGATAAGTGTGTGTTTTTGGAGAAGAAGGAGAGGGGGGGTTAATTTGACTTTAAGTCGTCACAGACTTGCGACTAGCCTTCCGTCATAAAGCGGACGTGTTAATGTACAACCAGAAAATTAAATTCCTACTGTTATATAGGGGATGACGAAGTCATCACTTCCCGCTTGCTGGTCTCACACGAAACTATTTACACGTGAAATGAAGGTATGTCGTGTTCGTATATCGATAACTACCTGCCTGGAAAGTGAAGTGTACAATCGAGCGTTATAAATTCTTGCACGAACACATAAATGCCACTGAAGTTTCTTTGGATGCAAAGATTTACGATGTTGTTAAAGCACGTTAAAATACAGTTCTCGTCTGCCTGGTACATGAAGCAACTTACTGCAGGACTCACAAGGTTTCGACATGCACTTGTCATAGGTAAAAGCGTGTTATTAATTCACGAGACGGAGTCGGCCTCNCAGGACTCACAAGGTTTCGACATGCACTTGTCATAGGTAAAAGCGTGTTATTAATTCACGAGACGGAGTCGGCCTCCCGTGGCGCAGTCGGTCGGTGGTGCGGAAGGCTCTAGGTTCGAATCCCAGGTAAGGCATGGGTGTTAGTTTAAGTTAGACCATGAGTTAGTTTGTAAGCCGTCCCCTGGTAAGCCTTCATGCATAACACCAGGGGGGACGTTAATAAGCCATTTCCAATACCAACACACGAGACGGAAGACATTGTATTCAATTCCACAAACGACAGTGCACTTCCCTCCCTCTTGACCATTAGAAATGTTCAAGATACATGTAACTATTAGAGCAGTTTTTAAATGTTTATTTCCCGTTTACATCGCACATATAAAAAATAAAGCAACGTTACGTATATATGTTTGACTTACAAAAAAAATGCTTGTATTCCTAGAACAGCGACTTGCAAAGAAAACATAATCGGATACCAATTATGATTATGCTGTTACCTTGCCAAGAAGTCAATGGAATGTAAACAGCCTTGTCGCAAACAAATCTCTGTGCTTGCGGAGCACAGGAAATAGCTAATATGTGTCAGCACCAACCAAGCACTGACGTTTCTAAAGTCATGTTCCAATTGCTTTATAAAGTATACAAGAGGGCGATAGAACGAAGCTGCATTCTAGCTCGCGTTCTTTGGCATTTGCCGAAAGGCAGCGATCAAAGACGGTTTAACCACATATCCACCTACGTTTAAAATTACGAAGAATGTTAGAGTATAATGCTTTATGCTTGCGTTTAAAATGTTGACAGGCGGTAATTTTAACGAGATTCGTCATTCCAAGGAAGGAGTCACCTCACTACACCGTAAAATAGTTTTTATTTCCTCTGGGCACAAAAACTAGTCAGAAGTAAGTATAAATGGCACGGGATAGTGAAGTTCGATGTCAGGTAAGTGTACCGGGAAACCCCTGCAAAGTGAATGGAAATCCTCGCTCTACAGTCGGTCAGCACTGAAACCGCGACCCCACGAACTCAAATCAGATACGCTAACACACCCCGCTGCCCTACCACAGTCTTCGAGACAAGCTTAATGAAATTGGTTGGGTGCGAAGTACGTAGGTAAAGCCCTTGTCACACTGACAAATTTTCACCTTCAAATATATTTGACAATAAAATTTGAAGACGAAATACGGCCATAAAATTTTTCCTTCCAGCAGATTTTTTTTACAATAATTTTTACTGTATTTGAAAATGTAAAACATTGCAAGAAGATTTACTGGGAGTATCTAATCTGAATTTTCATTAAAAATTTATTTTCAAAATGAGATACTACTGTTGTGTTTCCATGCAATACATTACAGGAAGATGTGTAACGAATGTTGTGATTTATTTTCATTTCTTTATTAGATTAAAATTTTGCCAACCAGTGATGTTTCCAACACAATTAAATTTAATGCCTCTTTTAGAACAGGTCCAGCCTTCAAATGTTTTAATGAAAAGGAAGCCATGCAGTTTTCTTCAAGACAAATACGGCGGCGTATATGACGTTTTGATGACGTCACTAATGTCCAACTTAATGTANAGGTCCAGCCTTCAAATGTTTTAATGAAAAGGAATCCATGCAGTTTTCTTCAAGACAAATACGGCGGCGTATATGACGTTTTGATGACGTCACTAATGTCCAACTTAATGTATTTGACCAGACTAATTGAAAGTAGTTTGACGGAAAAATTTGACGATGTGACATGTGCTTAGGGCGTAACGTCTCGTCGACAGCGAGGTCATTAGAGACGGAGCAAGTTGCTCAGAGAAGCAGGAGCGGGGAAGGAATTGGCCATGGCCTTTAGTAAGGATCCATCACGGCATTCGCCTGGAGTGATTTCGAGAAACCACGTGAAACTGAAATAAGGATGCCAGGACTCGTATTCGAACCCAGGTTCTCCCGAACGCTAGTCCGGAGGTTTACCACTGTGCCACATCGCTCGGTACGGCGGACGAAGACTTCATACTCGTACGTAATGGTGCGCCGTTCTCCGATAGAGAGTTCGGGGCCCGGGATAACAGTGCCTGATCTACCACGTTCATTCAACTTTCTCTCTTTCTCTCTCTGTCTCCCTCTCTACCGCCTCGGGGTCTCGAGAGACGAAGCCCACAAGCACTGCTGTCAGGGCGGAGCACTTGTTCCAACAGCAGGCGGGGTTCACACGCCCTTCCTACTGCACTGGACTACAGACCAGGCACTGAGAAACAGAGCAACAGATTTAGCATGCGGCATTTGTACACATCAGTAAAACAAGCTGCTCGCCATTTGAAAGCCCGGCTAACGATCCACGTTTCTGCCAGTTTAGCATCCCATAGGCATACGTAGCATTGACGTTGCNCCATTTGAAAGCCCGGCTAACGATCCACGTTTCTGCCAGTTTAGCATCCCATAGGCATACGTAGCATTGACGTTGTCATGGACACAGTCATGCGTCGATCACGTGAAAACTGTGAAACTGTTAAGAAGGTAACGTGCTGCAATGCACCCGACTGTACAATATGCACAACTCATTATAAAGTAGGACACACGCTACTGAAATTATCAGAAGAGTACGATTTATGTTGCATACGACAGGACACACTAAAACATTTTTTATAGAATTAACTCATTANCCATTTGAAAGCCCGGCTAACGATCCACGTTTCTGCCAGTTTAGCATCCCATAGGCATACGTAGCATTGACGTTGCCATGGACACAGTCATGCGTCGATCACGTGAAAACTGTGAAACTGTTAAGAAGGTAACGTGCTGCAATGCACCCGACTGTACAATATGCACAACTCATTATAAAGTAGGACACACGCTACTAAAATTATCAGAAGAGTACGATTTATGTTGCATACGACAGGACACACTAAAACATTTTTTATAGAATTAACTCATTAAAATGTTTGAAAAATGAATTAATAACAGTCTTTTTTTTAGTCAAAATTAAAGCGTAGGTAAGTATATTTCCATCCTAAAATGTTTCAAAACGCACACTTTGCAAAAAAAACGCAAGTAAGGTTTTTATTGTGATTAATTTGGTTGTATGTAATGACAAAATGAGTAACAATGTTACTTTTTTTTTTTTTGCTTATACATAAAAGAAAATTCTAGCAAATTTTTTTACAGTGGTACAAAATATATGCATTCTTCTTTCATAATAAACGTCTATCGTACTTTTCCGACAATTCTGGCAATGTGTTTAATGAACTGCACCGAGTTGCATAGCTGGCTGCACTGCCCTATTGGAAGATACTTTACATATCCTACGGACACACTCGCAACTACTTTACTTTGATTATTGGCCGCATGGCATTCTCATAATTTTTCCCCGCCAGAATGGACCAATCAGAATCAAGATACTCCGACACTGAGCGCCCGCCATTCGCAGAAGGCAAACATCTACGACGCAAGAGAACTTGAGTCATCCATTCATGAAAATAAAGATTTACTCTAAAATGTTTTCAAATACAAATACACTCTTTTCGCAAAAAGAAAAAAACAGGTGTTCCTACTGTTTTAGATGTTATTGCTCATATACGCAAAATAACAGAAACTAAAACAATTACATAACCCATTCTTCTGCTTGTTTTAACAGGTAAGCTTACATTAAATTTATAAGCTGCCCGCCGATTAGCCTAACGAAATAAAGCAGGAGGAGGGTTTACAGATAGCAAACATTTAATAAAACACAATCGCTACATTACGACGTTCACGCGAGCCAGCGAGTCGCTGTTTAGCCAAGCATTCCTGTTCTCTCGTGGGCAGACGAAAACGCGGCCAAGAGCGCAGAGGACGTATGGGAGTCACCGGCACGCCTTATATAACAGCGCCGCCATTACGACACACCACCGCAGTACTACTCATTACGAAGACATTCGGCTGCAATTGTTCGCAACGGCCCGCGCAGCCTGCTGTCGTGCATCCCCGCCAATTTAAACACTTATTTAAATTGACCCTTGCAAAAAAATCTCTGCCCCCAATAATATGCACCCTTTTAGCATACAATAGCTTGCCATACTTCAAGTGAAATTGGCAACGTAAGCTAATTAAACGTTATTTCTTATAAAAAAAAAATTAAAGGATAAGTTGGTGACCCTTACAACCGGTTTCCTTATAGTGTAGGAATCGTCTTAATAAGAAATAGGCCTACATATGTTCCAACCATTTAAGGTTAATACTTGAGTAACGTATGAATTAGGATTACGCAAATGCCTATTTATACATGTGGCGGAAAGACTTTCAAATAAGTTCAAATCATGAACAAGTGATATCGCTAACTGTACTCCCTTAGTTCAAACCATATGAGCAACCGCAGGAGAAAATAACTGCTGAACACAATGCAACCATCCTCGAGCAAACGTCATGTTACATTGCTTGACACAAGCTGCGAAGGGGTTGAAGTACCCGGAATCTAGAGCTATGTGATATTTCGATTTATACACCTCATTTATGGCACTTTAATTTAATGTCGCATCTGGCTTGTGGTACAGAATGTATTGCGTATCGCGTGTTGCGATATTGGTAATATGTGATATTTGACAGCATTCCGATGTTACCCATATTCAGATGCCGACGTTTTCTCACTACTGGCAATCTTGCGATGTTTAAATTTCCATTAAGAGGAAGTCAAGCTATGAGAGAGATGCATCCTGACTTTAAATAGTAATGTCCCATTACTATATCACAAAATAATGTTTTGTAATTTAGCACATCGCTAAATGATGACGTGATTTCCACAGGTTCTTAATTATGACATTTACAATCTCTGTTTACACAAAACATTGCATTTATTTTACAGCATTATTTCGATATTCCACCTTGTCGATTTTTAAGACGTATCGTAACTGATTATCGATAATATTCGGGAACTATGCATCGCACGAATATCGACTAGGTTAGCATGCATCGAAACGATACGGGAATCCTTGCAGTGCTAGCCGGAACACGGAAGCCGGTCCAAGCAAATACTTGAACACTGCCGTTCAAACAAACTCTGTGGGCTCGCAACGACTGCGACGCTGTGCAGAATGGGAAAAACAAGCGTCCCACCTTCACGGTACAAGCTTTTCCTTCTTCGCATTGTTGTTATTGAGTGGGCAGCCTGTGTGTCCACGTGCTCAAGTGTCCAGTCGACCTATCCTGGCTTCATCAAGCCGCCTTCCGCGTGACGAACACTTGCTCACGTTAGGAAAACGCTCCTTATTCACGTACTAACATTAACAAAACACAGCCTTCAGTGTAGATTCGGAGATGAATACACTACCCAGGCACAGATTACCTAAGAATACAGAGGTGAAACAGCAGCATACGCCTCCGAATGACGAGTTGGCGCAGTGGTTGGTCTTCGGATTTGCATTCGGGAGGATCCAAGTTCGATTCCCGATCCAGCCATCCTGATTACGGTTTTCCATGGTTTTCCGAATTCACTTCAGGCAAATGCTGGCTGGGATGGTTCCTTACTCTAATGACTTCGCTGTCGACATCCCACCATTTATTTCTTTTCTGTATGTATAATTCTTCTGTGTACAACCGTGGGAGCTTACGCAACAAACCGTGTATTTTAATGCACGACAGTAATGGTAATACATTCT
Source organism: Clitarchus hookeri (assembly GCA_002778355.1). Lineage (NCBI taxonomy): Eukaryota > Metazoa > Arthropoda > Insecta > Phasmatodea > Phasmatidae > Clitarchus > Clitarchus hookeri. Next base: position 20,106 of record NQII01001421.1, read on the forward strand.
ATCCCAATGTAATACTTCAAAATTTCTCTGCCTGAATTTTTTAGGGTCCGTTTTAGCCGTTTTCGCTTTCAAAAACAATACACTAAGTGTCACTTAAATGCATATTTTTAACTTTCACTGAATGTTGTTTGTAACTAGACATTTCATAGTAATGTCTTTTCTACTAGAGTTTGGAAGCTTGGAAACCAGTAGCAAAAAATTACCTTCAGCTATTTATTGAGTATTTCATGCATAAAATAGAAACAATTTCGGCGTTCTGTCTCGGCCCATTTCTGTTATTACTTCTTAGCGACATTCATTATAAACTTATATGATAAAACAAATGCAATTTTTTGAAGCCAGCTTTAAACAACACTCGCAACAAGAAGAATAGGGTCTACCTGTAAACAGTGTTTGGCATGATGATTTCAGCTGTTCGATGCATTTTTGTAGCAACACTAACTTTTTATCATGTCCATTCAAGTCCGATCTTGCAAAGGAACAGCTAAATATTGAAGATTTACATAATGAAATGCTGTGTATTTTCGAAAACTCTGTAAATATTTAAGAATACGGCAGTTCCACGTACAAAACCTTTTTGTAGTACACAGCAAACGGTACACTACCATACGAAAACGCGCCATTTGGTTACACGACAAACATTAGAGCTCAAAAGAATTTAATTTAATTTTTTTCTTAGCGGATTTACTTACCGTCGGTTAAATACCAACCATAGGAAGCACAGAGGCATGAAATGAAACGAGCGCGTAGCTGTTTATGGGTCTTCTATAAAGCGGAAAATAAGCAGAAAGTGGGCACGTAATGTAACTTCATGAGAAAAAAAATGGGGAGCACTGAAAAGGAATACAAAGACAACTATTCCTGAGAAATAAAAAACCAAATGCAGCGTCTAGTGACAATCCTACGTAAAATATTGGAAAACTGACTCACAATTAATGGAAGAAAAAAAAAGAAAAAAAACAGCGATGTTTTCTTTTGAATCAGCAACTCACGCAGTAAAAATGTTCAACGTTTATTTAAAAAAAATTTAAAACTTACAGACTGCAAAAGAATAGACGAAATATTTTTTGCTGCGTGGAACTTAGAAAACTCGTTATATTTACATATTTGTAATAAATGTCTACGTACAGTAGGCCTAGACACAAGCTTTATTATATTCCGCAGCAACGGGCAGTACAATTTTCTATGATTTTCTTTTTGTGTTAGTTTTCACAGAAGCAGGTAAAAATACAATTTCCCCCTCCCCTTTGCGTAGCGGCCCTCCGAGTCTTAATTTGCATACGACGAAAGCATTGAAAGATACGACGCCGGAAATACGCGAAAGAAATAGCTTTCGCGTGGCTAGCTGCAAGGTTGCAGCATTCAGATCTGGCAAACAACCTCGACCGCCAAGCCAAGAGAGTTTTCAGAGATTCACGACGCGATGGTCGCTTCCAATGCTGACTTTACTCCGTGTGTTCCCTTTCTCGAAATACACGCCGCTGAAAATTCTTACGCCAGACAACTAATAAAACTTCACAACCTGTTCTTAAATGATATTTCAGAATACACACGCAGAGGCGCATAAACAGGGGGGTACATGCGCCTCCGTATTTTCTGGGTGGGATACAATACCTTTTCCCAAAAAATTATATTACTGCTACGCCCTTCATTTGTGAAGCAATAAAAACCATAATTAAATATGGCAAAATTTAACGACGTGCTACCGTTGAAATTTTTTTTTTCCTTTAACTGATGAATGAATAAATTCATATAATAAAGAAAATTGTAAACATTAGAAATTATAACTTTTACAGCTGGGAAATCTCGCGAATATGCTTTTCTTTCAGCTGTCAGTTTCCAGCAGTATTTTCAGAATGTGGTCTGTCGTTTCTCTGTCTCGGATGCCAACAGATATCATCTTCCACCTCTTCTTAAAAAACGTTGCGCCACTGTGCATAAACGCCACGCGCCTCCCTGATTCAGTTCCTCAGTAACTGCCAACATAAATTGTTAAGAACTACAGCCTCTATGCCGTAATGTATGCAGTTACCGTCACGGAATTTTTCTTTTAAAAATATAATTTTAAAGGAGCTTGATTAATCGAAAACCAATTATACGTCATGGATACTGAAATTATTTATTTCGGCAGACTAGATCCTGGATAGACCTTTCAGAAGTGGTTATTTAACAGCCAACAACTTATACCAACCGAGGGGGAAAAATAGTATATGAAACGCACAATAATTTAGTTGAGAAGTTTTGATCAGCCGTTAGATTATACCTCCTAGAGCAAAGGTGACAGTGAAATGAGGCGGGTTTGGAGTAGCAGCGGAATGCAAGGGCGGGGGAAACACGAGATCCCCGAAAAACCCGCCAACCAGCGTCGACGTCCGCCACGTTATCCACATGCGAAATCCTAGGTTACCATGCTCGGAATCGAACCCGGTTCGCCTTGGTGGGGGGTGAGAAGACTAACCACTACGCTGCCGCGGCCTCCGAAAAGCAATAGGAATCACTGCCCGGACTAGAGGAATCCGATGAAGTGAATGAAAATTGTATTACATACAATTAAATACGTTTTCGTGGTTTCAATCCCAGAATGCAGCTATGCTATTTTTCGCAATCTTGTAGGTGTGGTTTCTATAAGATAGGTATAGTTCACTAGTGTATTTGGCATTGCCTCTTGATGTGAATGATACAGCGACGAAGACAGAGGCTACAGTCAGCTCCAGCCTCAATGGAGACATTCACGAGCCGGGGAAGATCCTGCCGGGCAACACGATGCTGTCTCGGAATCTGCACTGCAACCGGCTGGCCAATCCGCACCCTGAGTAGCGGGCGTGGAAACTCTCGGACAGAGAGCATCCTTGTCCTCGGCGGTCTGTGTATACTCCTCGCCGCCTCGCAATAGCGTCACTTCCGGGAAACAAAGTTGCTCTATAAGGGAAGAGGTTGTGGGGGAGGAAGCACGATGTGCTGCGACCACGTCCAAGGAGTATGGCTGTGTTTCGGGTCGTGTTCTAACTGAAAACATTTTGTTACGTATTTAGTAATTTGCGAATTGGTAAGTTTCGATTCGGATGCTGCCGACCGACAGTCACTTGTTTAGCAACAGTAACAACACATCTAAATTTTTGCCGGAAAATGTATTTTAAGACGGCGTCGGATACAACTGCAAAAACGTCAATTGAACCTTCAGGTTTGTAAAACCAAACTAAAAATGGCAATCCTGGATAACAATTTCTGCCAATTTTATGAGGAACTGCTTTGCAATACTGACACATTGATTTCGTAATAGACTGTAAAATATCAATGCTGGGCGTATAAATTTCATATTAAATAACATCCACGTCGTTTAAGAATGATTTAAAATTAACACATTTATTTTTACAAATATATTTCCTCAAGGGGGCATTGTGATGTCACAGACAACGTGAAATGTTTCAGGGACAAGCCCTAAAAATGCAAAGTAAATATATTTTAACTCCGTTCCTTCTACGTTATCACAGGATAGCTGAGAAGACAGAATTGAAAAAAGCTGCTACTACCGCGAATTCCAGCCGTACAAATGGCTGCAATGGCCAGCGACATATCAGAACTCCGCTCGGCAATCAACGCTTGGTTGGTTACTTGCCAGCCGGTGACACAGCCAATTGGAAATCATTTGCAGAACGCAGACAGAAGGTTTGGCCCGGAGGATTGCGCGCCCGCTAAGCGAACGACTGAGTACACCCAAATCAAAGAAACAACCACGCCATTTCGTTTCTGTGTGCCTTTCTACTCTGTGATACTATTCTCCAGTTTCACATGTATCCTGGTACTCTAGTCCATTCACTGTTACTTCCTACTGTTCTGAAGCTATTCTAAAGTTGTACTTCCAGGATATCCTCCGCCTCATTGAAAAAAAGCTTAATGAAGTTAAGAAAATTACACTGAAGAGAGGCAACGTACAGGATTCGTACGCAATCAGTTTAATAATATTTTGCATGACAACTGTTTATTATTAGGCATTAACTACACACCAATTTTAGCTCTGCTTTTATTCATATTAATTATAAATAAAATTTGAAAATTTATAGATGAAATGGAAGTGAAAGTTCAATCTACGCAAAAATAAGATACTCTTATGTGTGATACACAACGTATTCAGGGAACAGCCAAACACGCCACACATGGAGTGATTTTTCAAAATTTAGATTTAAAAAAGTGTGAAGAATCCGCGAATAAGACTAAACATTCCTATAGGAGCAATGGCATCAAAGTGGCAGTTGGAGGGACGCGACGCCGTACTCGGTGTCGGCGATGCATCTTCGCCGGCTTGCTGACGCACGGCTGCTTCTCGGTATACGTATCAAATCGCGACGTAGATGTTTGTCTTGTGTTCCCCGACTGCATCCGACAGCGCGCGAAATATAGCAAGCAGGTCACAGACCTCTACACTAGGCCACACTGGACGACCAATCAAGCATACTAGGGACGCAATCCGACGATGATGATGTCGGATCTTCTCAGGGTTATTTCAACCCTGTATTNGCTCTGCTTTTATTCATATTAATTATAAATAAAACCCTGTATTTATATGTATATATGTGTGTATATAACATATATATAACCCCTTTTCCGCGTAAACAACACGATACCGGGGGTTCGTGAAAAAAAAGTGTGATAACTATACCCTGTATGAAGCATTGATTGGTAGTAATACCATTCCCCCGAACATACCGGTGGTAGG
>NQII01001421.1:24869-36004 GCA_002778355.1 Clitarchus hookeri
GGGGGGGGGAGGTTTTAAATTTCAAATGGGTATCGTTAAATAGATCGTCTAAAAGGAAACAACATTTACTACGACGATTTTGTTCTGACGTGCATAGTTTACGCACAATAAAGTAAATCATCTAAGTAAATGGTTTGTGGCGTGCTTAGTTTACGCTCAATGAAAATTTATAGCAAACGTGGTTTTATTGCTACAATCAAAAGGAAATCAACGAAACCTGTTGTTTTTCTGGCGTTCATACCTAGTGTACGTAAAATAAAAAAGACGTCGGGTGTACTGTAAATACCAGTATGGTGTGATAGAACTACCGTGAACTGGGAACACTCATTCCCACACAGCACTCTTCATGTTTTCTAAATGTAGACCATCCTGTATCAGACACGACTCTATTCTCCGTCTTACATTTGCGTATGCTCGGCGGAACTCAGCAGTAATGAGAGATCCACATACTGCTCTGATTCTGTCATTCATGCAATGTAAAACGAATGACTGCCTGAATGCATGAATGTTCGATTGACAGTTAACGCGCATGCAAAACCTGCAGTTCCTGCAAGTGGTAGATGGCTTATCTGCTTGCTGCTTAGTGCTGCCTTACTCTCCGCGTTTGTTCTGAAACAATATAATAATAACAGTTAAGTTTATCCAATTATCATTGGTTGTGCGTAAACTATGCTCGTCAGATACACAATGTGCGCCATTACGGCATTGTCGGTTGGAGTGTGAGACTCGCTTTGATACTAGCAGTGACCTGTGTGCCTTACTGCATGGACTCGTGCAGTATGTATTAAGACTTTTTCCGACCAAAAGCGGAGAATAATGCAGCACTACGCAGTAAGTAGATAAGCCGTCTACCACTTACAGGAACTGCAGGCTTTGCGTACAAGTTAACTGATAATCTAGAGGTCGTTCATTCAGACAGTCATTCGTTTTACATTGCAACCATTAATCGTGTATGTTGTTTCAGTGTCAGACATTGTCTTTCTGTGGTGTTGCTTTCTGAATGGAATGCCGTTTACAAACGAAGAAGTATTTGACATGCTGATGATACCAGGGAAATGTCGTCGGAACTGCAGAGCTGCTGCCCGTTTGTATGCAGAGAGATACCCACAGCGCGTCCATTACTCGTACGATGTCTTCCAGCGTCTTGCATGTCGCGTGCGCACAACCGGGCTAGTGAAACCTACAGGCAACAAACGTCGTCGCATCAGATGATCTGTGAGGGACAAGAGGGTTGTTGATGTACTTGCTGCCATGGTAGCTAATCTTCATGATTCTACACGGAGAATTGCCCGCGACTAAGAATTGTCTCAAAGTGCAGTGTGGAGAATCCTCGCTGATAATCGTTTACATACGTACCATGTACAGCTACACTGAGAACTTGGGAATAATGACTTTCCTAAGCGCATTGATTTCTGCAGCTGGTATCTGAGCAAGGACCGTGCTTTCCATAGCAGCATTTTGTGGACTGATGAGGCCACATTCAAGAGTAATGGTGTCGTTAAAATACATAATGCCCAGTACTGGTCTCCNTTAGCATTTTGTGGACTGATGAGGCCACATTCAAGAGTAATGGTGTCGTTAAAATACATAATGCCCAGTACTGGTCTCCAGCATGTGTGGAGCCTTAATACTTGGTTTGGCCTACTCGGACATCGTGTCATAGGACCATATTTTTTGAAGGGCAATTGAATGGTGCCGCGTATGCAGACTTCCTAGAAAATATTTTGAATCAGCTAATCAAAGATGTCCCTCTCGCTTTGAGATTAACACTGTGGCTTCAACAGGATGGCTGTCCTGCTCACTTTTCACGCAGAGCTCGGCTAGTTGCTGACATGTTATTCCTCACACGGTGGATTGGACGAATGGGTCCTGTAGCATGGCCACCACGTTTTCCAGACTTGTCCTCAAATTACTTCTTTTTGTGGGGTAGTATTAAAGACATCGCCTATGGCGTACGTCCAACAACGAGGGAAGACATGAAAGACATAATCAGAGCAGCATGTGGATCTCTCAGCTGTGCTGAGGTCCGCCGAGCAACCGCGAACCTAAGAAGGAGAGCAGAGTCATATCTGATACAGGGTCGTTAAGATTTAGAACACTTATGAAGAGTGATGTGTGTGAGTTACTGTTCCCAGTTCCCATTCCACAGTAGTTCTCACACACCATACCGGTATTTACAGTACACCCGACGTCCTTTTGAATGTACGTAAAATAGGCATGCACACCAGAAAAACATGTTTAGTTGATTTCCATTTGATCGTACTAACAATAAAAATAGTTTCCGTTCCGTTTTATTGTGCGTAAACTACGCACGTCAAAAACCATATGCCTACATAATGTATTTTATTTTGCGTAAACTATGGACGTCAGAAAACAATTGTCTTAGTAAATGTGGTTTCCTTTTAGACGATCTATCCAACGATACCATATACGACCCCTGTTCCCATTTGCACCTCTACCGGCGGTATTTTCGGGGAAGAGGAATTACTACTAATAGATTATTCATATAGGATGTAGTTATCACAATTTTTTCGCGAACCACCGATGTCGTGTTGTTTCCGGGAAAAAGGGGTAATACTGGTGCTGTGAATCATTCTGTATACACACACTTACATATAGGCACAGCGTGGTCTGCCTAACATGGACACCTCCAATATTTCCGGAATGGTTGCAGATCACGACATGCGGTTTTCGCTAAATGAAAATACGTACGGGGGCAAGTAATTTGACGGGAAGTGACTATTCCTAATACGTATATAAACATAAATAATTAAACCACATATTATTTTTCACCTGGAAACATACATTTATTTCAACGGCATCTGAAAGTACGTGCAAAGAGGACTTCAGTGATATAGCATATGCAATGGAAACTAACACAGAAAGGCCAATAAATAATGTTTAAATATGACTAAATTAGGTGGGCCAGTAGCACGGGGCAGTGGAAATGTACTCACAGCTGTAAGCAAGCAACACGCTTCGTGACTCATCCTGGAGAGATCGCTTCCTTATAGCAGGGCACGGAAAGCTATATTGCACAAAGGAGAGCACCGCAGCGGAGGGGAGGGGAGAGGGGTAATGTGAGGGCAAGCCTGATATCAATATATTACATTTTATTCAGATACCGACTTAATTCAGGNTGTACAAAGGAGAGCACCGCAGCGGAGGGGAGAGGGGTAATGTGAGGGCAAGTCTGATATCAATATATTACATTTTATTCAGATACCGACTTAATTCAGGAGATTAGTTTCCTAGCGTCATTAACTGTACTTAGTAACGAGTGCGTACAGNGGAGATTAGTTTCCTAGCGTCATTAACTGTACTTAGTAACGAGTGCGTACAGATGAATTAAAATAGAATAAACCAACCTAAGGAGAAATGCAATCGCATCCGCATTCATAGTAAGAGCACAGTTATGGTAGAAACGCTACATACTAGGTCTCTTCACAGCATGTGCTCGATGTGTTTACCATCGTCAGCAATACACATCTGTTAACGCACATGTAGCGAGCGACGAGAGGCCTGAAATTATTCTGACCTAATGCCTCTGCAAGCTGCTACAATGCNTGTTAACGCACATGTAGCGAGCGACGAGAGGCCTGAAATTATTCTGACCTAATGCCTCTGCAAGCTGCTACAATGCATTCCTGCATGTCTTCTCGTGTCGTAGGAACCGTGTTGTACACCCTATCTTGCAGTGTTTCCCACAAGAAAAAATCGAGTTGGGTGAGGTCGGGGGAGCGAGCTGGCCATCTTACAACACCACCGCGCGCTAACCACCGGCTTGGAAACGTTTCATTTAACACTCGCCTCGCCACCAAAGCAAATTGCGCAGGANAAAAAATCGAGTTGGGTGAGGTCGGGGGAGCGAGCTGGCCATCTTACACCACCACCGCGCGCTAACCACCGGCTTGGAAACGTTTCATTTAACACTCGCCTCGCCACCAAAGCAAATTGCGCAGGACAACCATCATGCTGAAACCACATATCACGACGTATGTCGAGCGGCATGTTTTCCAGAAGTGCCGGTAAGGTCTCTCTGAGTAAATGGGCGTACGTACACCGGCCATTGTCCCTTGGATGAATAATTACCCTTAGACGTAGTCTCCAGCGATTCTACACCACATGTTCACTTTCCACGGTCGCTGGTGCTCCACGTGCCGGACCCAACGCGGATTCTCCGTCGCCCAGTAGTGCATATTTCGTAAATTTACGCGCCCATGGTTTTGTGAAGGTCGCTTCATCGGTAAAAAATAATATTCTTCAGAAAATAGCTGTCATCCCTTACAGACAAAAGAACAAACCTACAAAACTGAACACGCTGCTGGAAATCACGTTCATGACGAAGAGCCACGTGATATGGATGGAATTTCCGTTGGCGCAGTATCCGTAACACACTTGTTTTACTTATTCATATGAACCTGGAAATTTGGACGACTTGCTTGGCATTTCTGCCACACTCACCATAAATAAATAGAGCGTCCAGTTTTTCCTCATTCGTGAACTTCATTGCGTAAATACAGCCACACATTGCAATACCGCTTACCATAACAGATTACGGGGACTGGTGCTGCGCTGCTATTAGGAAGCGGCCCCGCCAGGATGAGTCACGGCGCGTGTTGCTTGTTTATAGATGGGAGTACAGGTTCACTGCTCCATGCCACCGGCCCACCTAACTTCATATTTGCACATTATTTCTTGGCTTTTCTGTGTTACTTTCCATGCATGTGTTATATCGCTGGGTTCCTCTTTGCACGTACTTTCAGATGCCTGCATGCATGAATGCGTGCGTGTGTGCAGCTCAAGAAAAATTTTACATAGTATGTTAGCAGTGTTTTTAATCAAACCTTAGAAAAATCACTCCATATATAACGTGTTTGGTTGTTTCCTGAATATGTCATGTATCACAAGCGTTTTAAACTTCTGTTAACATAAAAATATCTCATTTTTGGTTAAAATGAACATTTACTTACATTTAACTTATACAGTATATTTCATTTATAAAAGATATGAATAAAAAGAGAGAAAACAGGTGTGTTGGTAATACCTAGTAAGAAACAGTTCTTATAAAGAACATTATTTAACTGAGTGCGCACAAATTCGGTGTTTTGTTTCTTGGTGTAATTTTCTATACTTGGTTAGGCTTTATTTGCACGAGGCGGAGAAATATCCTGAAAGTAGAACTTTAGCAGTGCTTCAGAAATATTGGAAGAAACCATGAATTTACTAAAACAATACACCACCATATGCAAATTTACAGAAAAGAATTATTGTTGACGAGAAATTCAGCAATCGCGGACATGTTTCACATCAAACATACTTACGACCGGTATTGTGCGCATAAGGGATCAGCGTCCACGTGATTTGACTGTCTGTAAACTCACATTTTATAGAAGTTTCTGCACCTCTATTATGTGAAAGTTTAAACGCTAATATCAACAGAGCACACAACATGCTTCTCACTGGGCTTGTATCGCCTCTTCACGGTTAACTCAGAACTTTTGAAGCCCTGCTTAGGATCTACTTCTCGCCTTGTTTTGCATACCTCTGCCATGTAAAAAAAATTACATTCCCATGGGCCTGATTACTTTATTCATGCGCCAGTCAAGATAAAACTTGAAAATGTTGTGAACCTAACTGTGTCGCTAATTTGCCTTTCATACAAGCAGAAAAAAAAACACACACACACACGCACACACACACTACATTTGTTATAAATTTGAACAAAGTCGTAGTACTTCAAAAGTTGAAACTATTTCTCTCGATTCGCTGCCAACTCAACTGTGAGACTGCTTGACGTGTTCACAATAGCAATTATGCAGATAATGGACAGTGATTTCTTTTTCAAATGTTGATTTCAATAGTGAAGTCATGCGAGGCATCACACACAAATGTAAACATCTATTGTTACATTACAAAATTTCGCAAATAGCGTCGCTGAAAACTTTGTTTTTATAACAACTTTTCTCCTCATCATGTAGCGTCTATGTGGTACTATGAATAAAGTGAAAGCAATAAAAATAATTTTCAAAATATCAATACATGTAGGAAANTGTAGCGTCTATGTGGTACTATGAATAAAGTGAAAGCAATAAAAATAATTTTCAAAATATCAATACATGTAGGAAATATTTTGAGAGTGAATTTGTTGATTCCAACACTGCTATTACTATCGGCTGGAAAATATATTTTTTGAATTTTTCTCTATGTCTTCTAGAATTTAAAAATAAATACAAATTTCTTAATCACAATAACAGGTGGTATTTCCATAGGTACTGAAAATAATTAACCCAGATTTGAAACAGGGTTTGAGAAACGGGTGGTACCCGGTAAAAGTGGGTAATACGGTATCGACACACGTGGTAAAACCTGGGTATTTATTTTAAAAGATAAAATAACATACGTGGCAGATGTTTGGGCGGCGCTTAATAGTTGAAGTCTTTGCCTCCGAATGGGCGAAGCGATATTGCGTAATGCAACGACAAGGTAAGTGGCAGCACCGCTATAAAACCCAGCTGCCAATGGACAACGCCTGCCACGTTTATCATGTGCGAAAGCCAGGTCTGGCTCCATCGGGAATCGAACCCTTTTGTCGTGGTGGTTAAGTGAGTTGTTTGACCACCATACCACGGCAGCTTCTATAAAAAAAACTTGAGAGTATTGATTGACAGTCATTGACGCAGACGTTCATGTCATGTATACATGCTATTTTATTTATAGAATGAAAAGAAAACATTATTATAAGAATGTCAGTTACGGAGGGTAGGTGGGAATTTTTTTAACCCTTTCATCCACCCCTTCCCCAGAATAATCCATGTATGTTCCGTTTTACGTAACAATCAATGGCGAAAAGACAGCAGAAACGCGTTAGTAAACATCGACACTCACTGAATACAAATTACCGAGCGAAATACATATCCTCTTCAATAAATCGCGGTAAACTACTACCTACTATAGGCAAGTGCACATTTATGTTGCGTAATGCTCAGGCCCTCAGCACGATCTAGAGAGCAGGACAAGAACTCCTATTTCCATACGTCTTGACACACACTCGCAGGTTCTCCCGCCTTGAGTTGAAGGTGCCAGTCGTCACTGCATCATCGACAAGCGACTCGATGGAGGCGACCCTGAAGCCGGCGAAGAGTTGAAACTCGCCTTGCAGTTGTCGACGCGTCAGTCACTGTCAAGTGTCAANAGTTGTCGACGCGTCAGTCACTGTCAAGTGTCAATAGTGAAGCAAACGACGTTCCCCGCCGACGTATGTCAGGGAGTCAGCGCTGGACCCCGAGGGGTCGTCGAGAAACCACGAAAACTCCANAATAGTGAAGCAAACGACGTTCCCCGCCGACGTATGTCAGGGAGTCAGCGCTGGACCCCGAGGGGTCGTCGAGAAAACCACGAAAACTCCATCCAACACGCNACGTCTGCAGTTTGTACTCACGTCTGCAGTTTGTACTCACGTCTGCAGTTAGTGTCGGATTCTCACCTCCACAACGGAGAGCAGGAACTGCAAAAAAAAGCACCATACGCTGGTGCACAACAAGTCAGGTCGCATTTTCGAAACCTAATTCAGAAGCGTTAAATAGGATGGTTCACGAAGATTCTACCAGATACCATCCCGGAACCAGAAACGCCACGAATTTAAAAAAAAAACTTGAGCGAGGCTAGGTATTGAGTATGTGGCCCTTCCCCCCCTTTTTTTTTGTTCCATTCGTAAGAACTAACTTTAATGCTATGTTCGAATTCACTAGAAGCTATTTGATGCTTCCCCTTGAACAATTCACCTACCATAATTGCCCACGATTCCTTATACAGTCTTGAAATATCTAGCCCGTGTTGATTTTGATATAAACATGTTAAGGTACACGCGAAAAAAGTTTGTCCTAATTTTCGTAAAAGCTTTGTTAGTTAAAAAGTAAAATTGCAGGGAAAAAATATCTGCAGAAAATATAAATACGTTGTCATGGTTTGTCGCACACACATAAATTTCTAGCAAAAGGTGGGGATAAACGATCTTAGCAATGTAAAGGCACACAAAATTAATGTAATACTATTTAACAAGTGACTGTCTAAAAGTGCAAACTCTGGTGGGAGGGGGATGGAAGTAACATCGCTTACGCCATTGACCGCACAAACACACACTGGCGCCGCGAATTCGACAAACTTTCTAACGGGATCGAAAGGGATGAAGGAAAAGAGTTTTGACACGTACTTTCGTATCACTCGGGAGAAAATTTATCTGATCCACAAAGCTTCATGCACGAGTTCAATTCAGACAACATCCAGGATTACAAAAGACCACTGCAGCACGTAAAAAATTAAATGGGGAACTACAATGATATTCATGGTCGAATGAAGATCCGTTAAGCTTCAAACGTCTTCTACAGATCATCAGTTCAACTTCCCACGCTCTGGAAACGGCCGGAAAATACTGTATAATTATATAGTTAATTCACGGTTATTTCGCACTTTTCTGAAGCCCTGCTAAAATTCCTTCAGGATATTCCTCCGCCTCATGTAAACAAAGCTTAATTCAGTCTGGAAAATTACACCAAAGGGACAACGAATCGCATTCGTGAGCACTCAGTGTAATATTTTACATAAGAACTATTTCTACTAGGCATTACCAACACACCTATTTTCTCATTGGTTTTATTCATACTAATTATAAATTAGATATTGTATTGTTTATAAATAAAATAAAAATCCTATTTAACAAAAAAGAATACGTTGTTTTAGTTTATTTAATGTTGACAGTAGTATAAAACGCTTGTGATATTTGGCATGCTTAGGAAACAACCAGAGCATACATGGGATGATTTTGCAAAGGTTTCATTCGAAAAGTGTGAAGAAACCGTGTACGAGCCCAGTGTAGTACATCAGGTTGTATTAATGAAATTGGGGAAAATACGAGGAAAAATATACAAATAATAATTACAGGAGTTATGTAACTTTTTTATTTATACCTTTTTTCGTACCAATTCCAATATTCCGCATTATACATACGTTCTGCTATACTTCAAATTAATAGCCGATGCCATTAGAATACGGTAATAAACGTCATAGAAATTATTTTTGTCGTTCGCCATAATTTAAATTTTAACAATAATATTTCAATTAGAAAAGTTAAATCTAATCACAAGCGAACAAATTTTCAGGATTCGAAGTCATTTCTTCGCGACGTTTTTATGACTTCAAGAAAAACTAAAGATGACATCTGAGACTGCGTTGGTACAACATTTTGAAATTGGTTCGGCGCAATATTTAAAGTTAAAATGTTCATCATTAAAATATTTTCAAAAGTAGCTGAAAACTATTTCTGAATTAATTTCCCATGTTTATTGCATCACGATATTCTGTCACAAAACCATAAAATATATTCAAGATATAGAAACCAAAATTTGAGACACTCGAGCAACCTCTTTAATCGGTTAGGCGTTTGGCTATGTCAAATTTTACACTTGGCGTAGGATATACAATGGGTAAGAGTATACGAAGTATGAACCTAGGCAGACTACCTGGTTCAACTTTAGGTGAGGCCAAAAATTATATTTATTTACTTTTTTTACAGTATATCTGCCATATGTGAAAACGATCGACAAACAACTTGTTTAACATTTAAGGTAAACTTTATTTCTGGTTTTAATTAAATTTTAATAGCACTAAAATATTGTTTTAAATAATTTCGGCGAAATATTTTTTCATACACACACAGATTTAAGCAGTGCATTTCCATTGTCCAAATATGTTCATAAACAATTAAAAGCAACTACACGTTCTCTCCCTTTCGTCCTTGCTTCCTCTTCCTGCTGGGTTTCTCGTGTCGGAGTGACAGAAAGTCGTCGCACAGTGTTCGCTAGTTCGCGTCGCCGTGTTCGTACTGCCGTGTGGGCGAGCATCTGTACGAGTTACGTACACTCATGTTGACAGGTGTACACACTCTTGTGCAGACAGCTATAGTCCATTCACAGTTACCTCACCCTTTTCTGAAGCCTTGCTTAAGTTCTACTTTTGGTTACCGATTACGTATCCTTCTGCTACATGTAAACATAAACACTGCCATGTGACTTCTACGTTTTAATTGTCAAACACTTTGTTTACTTTTTACAGCTGTTCAAAGATTTCTGTCATATTTCACAAAACATTACGTATGAATGTTCACAATTTAGGCCTATAACCATACTTAGGTCAGCTGTATTACTTTTTAACAATGTCTGTATTGACGATAATTCTTACTTTTATGATTTTACATTGTTGACATATTAATTATACACGATATATATTTTTCCGCGACTGTGTTTAAACCTGTTACAACTGCGGGGGGGGGGGAACTGTAGTATTTAACCTCTTGTTATTGATGTGTGTTGAGGTATTTCGTTAAAATAACGGCATCGGAACAAATATTAAAACGAAGGAGAAACCAGTCCAACGAAAAAAGACAGTAAATTCAAACACGCAACTTGGGTCGCTTACTTTTTGCACATAGCAGCGACATAAGTAAAAGATAGTCGTGACATGCACACAAATATGCCTACCGTAACTTTTATTTCGCTGATATTCTTTGCATAGTTACCTAGTTGTTACTAGATTAATTTAATTGTTTATTAAAAAATTTTCTAACTGGGCTTAGTAATTTGTTGGGATTGTGGCAAAAATTCAAATCACAGAAACATGAGCTCATTACACTAGTGTGTTTCAAACACCTAGGGCAATGTTACGAGGGTGTGATAAATAAACAGACGTGAATTAAAAAAATTAACTTCTTCATAAAAACAGTTCGCTGTTAAGACGTATAAATGTCGCACATCCAATATTCGCGCGCGCACGCGCACACACACGCCGCACGCACGCTCACACACGCCCGGCCACAAAGCAGCCACGCACTCTCACAAGCAGCGGTCACGACTCACACTACAGTATATTTGTTACTGCTATGGAAACACTGTTTTAATGCAACATAGTAATTTGCATACGTATGTTTAAAAAACACAACGTGTACGAACTTGACGTGGCAATTTGAAGTATTTTTCGGAGCAAGAAAAATTAACGCTTCGTTGAACAGCAACACGCCATGTCAAGTCGCCACTCGCCAGACGCCACTTCTGCCAACTTCGGATTTGTAACCCTCCCGCTAT
>NQII01001421.1:36045-68057 GCA_002778355.1 Clitarchus hookeri
TTAAACTCCCTTTTCAGTTGTAAATTTAAGAAAACCATAATTTTTGCTGTAATAAGTATGAAATATGCTAAAATTGAAAACATGTATAATGTTCCTGCAACGGCTAGCGGTGCGAAACTCTCCGAGAGAAAGAGAGAGAGAGAGAAGCCGAGAAAGAGAGAGAAGCCGAGAGAGATAGAAACACAGAGAGAGGGAGAGAGAGAGCGCGCGACAAGCTCAGCTCTGCCGACAGCCTATTTGAAGTTTCTTCCTAGGTCGAAAAAAAAAACACCGTGTCACTGGAGCCTACGCACCCTATTTGCGCTGATATTATTAACTGTAACAATTAATCATGCTTCCATCAGGGCTACCTAAATATTTAAAGATTTCAATAGGCAACGTTTAATTTACAAATACGATACCAAAAACTCAGTTAAAACAATATTTTAACTCTGAACTATTTCTTACTAGCCGTAGTCAAAACATCGCTGCTCTCATTGTTTTTAATTCGTATTGAATACGAAATAAATTTTAGAAGTTATTGAAGATACTAAGTTAAATTTTCATTTATTAAAGAAACGAATACTTAGAAGTGAATCACTGTGTTATATATTTGTGGTATACAAGTTATTGAAAAAAACATGTTGACATGTTAGTTGACATGTTACTCGTAGGATGATTGTTCAAAGGTTCGTTTCAAAACATCCGAAGAAACAGTGAATGGGCTATAACGGTATTGAATTTCCCATACTCGCGCTGTATTTCTTCCCCTCTCAACGGTTACACTAGTGCTCGAATCTCACCCCTCCTCGGTTGCACACTTTGCTTGGTCGGGCAGTACGCTGCGACAGCTGCCGTACCTGTGTGTCTTTTCTGGCCAGCTGGATAGCGAGACGTAAGGTAAGGATGAAAGCACCCGGAAGAAACCCCTACTCAAGGATGCTCGAGAACGCGGCTATCGTAGACTAGAGAAGCTCATTATTCCGCAGGAACGGGAACGTGACGTCGCTATAACGGCACCGGGAACGGAGAACGTAAAACACGCCACGCGGTATGATCCTCGGCGGAACACGCGACACCAGCCACGTAGCCGCTAAGAGATTCTTCCCTCGNCACGCCACGCGGTATGATCCTCGGCGGAACACGCGACACCAGCCACGTAGCCGCTAAGAGATTCTTCCCTCGTCGACAATGGAGGAGGGAGGACGGGCAATTACCAAGACCACGGTGCACGATCTCCTCCTCTTTAATTGTCCACGAGATTTCACCCGCCCACGCCCCGCCTTTACCTATTTCCATGCAGGACAAGATGGGCGAGGAAGGCGGGGAAGGATCATCAACCGCCGATCCCCATTCCCCTTTCGATTGTTAAGACACCCGTNGTCGACAATGGAGGAGGGAGGACGGGCAATTACCAAGACCACGGTGCACGATCTCCTCCTCTTTAATTGTCCACGTGATTTCACCCGCCCACGCCCCGCCTTTACCTATTTCCATGCAGGGCAAGATGGGCGAGGAAGGCGGGGAAGGATCATCAACCGCCGATCCCCATTCCCCTTTCGATTGTTAAGACACCCGTNCAAGATGGGCGAGGAAGGCGGGGAAGGATCATCAACCGCCGATCCCCATTCCCCTTTCGATTGTTAAGACACCCGTCACCTGTAAATCGTGACTGGGGCGATTACGGCCTTGCGCTAGGGGTCGTTAAGTCCCCTCCCCCCCTTACAGACCGTCTGCCCAAACCTGGCCCGACCCAGACAAGCGCGGAGAGATGTGGCCTTATATGGCCGGCGAGTTGGGCGGAAAGGTTGTGTGTATGTGTGTGTGGTTCCTAGAAGGCGTCAGCTGAGTCGCGCGATTAAAATTCAACCGCGCGGAGAGACCGTGGATGAAGGGGGGCAGGGTAGCCACTTTCACTGCAGACGTCTGGAGCTAGCGGTACTGCGCAACACGCCCTCGCAGACTCACACACACAAGACGCTCGGTCGCACTGACTCGATCGAGGACCCTCGCTACAGTGCCCGACAGACGTCTGGGCAAATCTCGCGGTTGGTAAAAGGGGGTTAACATCGCCAGGGAGGAAGAGATGCCTACGTAACGTTGGTCATGCTATCAGCTGTCATAAACATCAGGTGGTGCATGGGTTGACTGGAGGGGTAGCGGCCACCATTGGAAACTGAGGTGAATACAGACTTTTTTTTTGGTAGGAAAAGGAACGAGAAAAAACGGTGTGGAGGAGGGAGGAGTTGCCAGGAGGTCTGAGAGTTCGGAATATCCCCAGGAAAATTTTGAAATATAAACCTTTTAATAGTGGCTTTTTTAAGTTCATTCTGAACTTATTTAAATGAAATATGACATTATAGAGTTTAAAATTTAGCGAACTTTAACATTTATTACATATAGCTTTTCTTTCCTTCTTTGCATCTCTATTGTTCCCTTGGCTTTTTAACTTCACTTCTGTGGATTGTTAAAATTTCCTGTTAATTATCTTTTTTATTCGTGCAGGTCTAAGAGGGCTCTGTGAAGACCTCGGCGGGACTTCCAACCCTGTCCTCTCCGTCCTTGAGGCGGCACTTCCTTACTGCTATTACCGGAGACTAAAGGCCTGTGTTTGACGGCGCATATACTGCTGGGTCGTTTTGTTGTCGCCCGACTACAGACCGATCCGTGATGGACTACACACACAGCACGCGTGCCCAGACATCTGCCGGGCACTGTAGCTCTGTCTTCCCCTTGGCCCCGCGGCCCCCTTAGCACGCTAACCACGTGACCCACATGCCGGCGCGCCTGGGTGCAGCTATTTTGCGTATTTGGAAGGGGGGAGGGGCACACATGCACTGCAGCGGTAAAGGCTACGCTGGCGCAAGCGTCAAGCACGACATCGCCTCTACGCACAATTCATTAAACTTGCGTGCAATCTTTCCCTTTTGTACAGCTGGTTACCGGTTAACTGAAATTTAACTCTGAAAATGCACTTTTTTCAATGTAAACGCTTACTGACACAATCTGCAACGTTGGCAACGATGTATGGAAAGTGGAAAGTAGATGGCTGTCGTGAGACTCGGCTTCAGTGGGAACGTAACGTTCGCGGGAGTCCACGGACTTTGAGAATTGGAAAAAGGAATGCCACCCCTCCATTCGATTGCACCCCCTCTCCAGCTAGGAGGAGAAGAGAGACAAGTGTCACCCCTCTGTTTGGTCTACCCCCTCTCCTGCCAGGAGGAGAAGAGAGACAAGTGCAACCCCACAGTTTGGTCTACCCCCTCTCCTGCCAGGAGAAGAGACAGGTGCCACACCTCCGTTTGGTCTACCCCTTCTCATTATGTGTAAAGTAACGAGCCCATGAAACGATCAGCCATGTTTATTTTAGCTGTAGAGCGACACCCGTAATGGTTCCGACACGATTTATTATTGTTTCTTTAACTTTTCATTAACGTTGTAGCGGTTACAAGATTGTGACAAAACTGGCATAGCTTACACAATCATTGAACCTCGACTTCAGTGACAATTCTTTACTACTGTAACAAACGCCGACGCCTAGTACGTTATTTTATGCCATGGTTTTTCTTAGGTTGTATTTCAAACTGGGAGAAATATCAAAATGCGGTTACATCACAGTAATAAACTAAATCAGGGTACAAGTGAAAAACTGTTTCTGAACTGTATGCTGCAACCCTCTGCCAAATATATTTAATACGCCTCTCCCTATTTCCAATCAATTCTTACTTTTCTTTCTACTGCCTAAAATATACAATAAATGTGCCATTTCAAAAATGCATTTATCGGACGTTTAGTTGTAACCAGTAAAGTACAGCAATGATTTTTATGTGTAACAAGGTTATGGTGATTGTAAGTGATCTATTTTTTCTCCACGTCTCATTTTTTTTTTACAATTTGGGGCAGTAATATTTTGCGAAAAAAAATTTTGAGACAAGATACAGTGCAAAGCACTGTACGATTGTCCAGCTATTTTGATTGGCTGAAACATGTTTTGGTCCGTTTGTTTGAGCACGAATCACGAAAGTTCAGTGTCGGAGATACGTAGGGCCAGTGACTTTTCGCGTAAAAATCGGAGCACACAGCAGACTTTAATACTCTATACACACCTTAGCTGTTGTTATACCTCCATTGGCTGCTGGTGACGTGTCCGTCTTTGACCAAGCCACTCAGGACTAAGTAACTCCGACACTGAACCTGCGTGCATCGTGCGCAAACGGTTAACACGTATAAGACAATTTTTTAGCCAATCAAAGAAGCTGGACGAGCCTACAGTGCTTTGGACTGTATCTCGTCTCGAAATATTTTCGCGAAATATCACTGCCCCTAGAGATACGTAATTCTGAGTTGTTCGGTCAAATGCGGACACGGCACCAGCAGCCAATAGAAGTACGACAACAGCTGAAGTTAATACATAGTATTGAAGTCTAATGTGTGCTCCGATTTTTACACGAAAAATTACTGACCCTATTCAAAATACGTCGACAACAAGCACAAACGCACACGCGCAACTGTGCCGAAATGAATTATACATAACGTGGATGTATAATAATATGTAATGATAAACTAAATATACCAGAAACACAAAAAAATAATTTAGGATATTTATTTTCCAAACGCCGATGATGAGCTTATTATAATCTGTAGAAATTCAGCCATCTCAACAGCATGGCACTATATAAACACTAACGAACCGGTAAAGGCGAAACAGGAATGGAATGGATCGGACCACCGGCAATGACCTAAGTAAAACCGATGGCAAAAAAATTCACTGTGTGGTTGGGATGGATATAGATCTTTCATATAAAACAAAGAAAAATATTTATACTCGTGCGGTCGGAAAATTTAATTAAGTCAGCGAGACACAATTGATTTATTGATTTTGTAATAAAACTCAATTTGGTAATATTTAACTTGAGAACAATTGTCACCCCAGCCACTACCAATCTGCCACGTCTCTTTACAGACATTTATATTAAGTATAAAAAATATATAAAATTCTTCGGAAAAACTGTATGTGAAAATTTTGGTTTGCCAAAAAAATACGGTACTTTAAGGCGAACGGAAAGTTGAAAACAATTACATTTTTTTATGACAAAAAACCTTACAAGCAAGACTGGGGTGATTTTCCTAAGTTTTGATTTTAAAAGTTTGAGCTTATCAAGAATGGGCTATATAAATAATTCATTTTCATTTTCATTTTGGTGCTAGTTAAACTGACCTAAATTATATTGTTCACAAAAAATAGCTGTCGAAAACATGACTTCAGTACAATAGCATTATAATAATAGTATTAATATAATTTTTTTCTTTGACATTCCTAACTCAATCGTAACCTATTTAATATCATTGAAACTTTACGATTCTAAGCAATATTCGTCGCTTGTTAGTGTAATGTCTGGTCCTGTCATTTACTGTGTATCTTTTTGTAACCGTACTTTTCTTGACTCTCGCCATCCCCAGCCCTGCAACTTTGCAGCAAGTGATAACTGCCCTCTCCCCTAACCATTCTCTGCCCTCTCCCAATACCATTCCCATTCTGCTTACAGCATTCCTTAGCGAGCGTCACCCTCTCCACGTCTGTCAAGGAAAGGAGGGGAGGCATGCATGGTTAGTGGTGGGGGCAGTGTCGCCACAAGAGCGATAACTGCACTCTCCCCTAACCATTCCCGTTCTGCTTACCGCACTCCTTAGCGAGTGTCGCTCTCTCCACGTCTTTCAAAGAAGGGAGGGGAGACATGCAGGGTTAGTGGTGGGGGCAGTGTTGCCTTATGATCGATAACTGCCCTCTCCCCTAACCATTATATTCTGCTTACAGCATTCCTTAGCGAGTGTTACCCTCTCCACGTCTTTCTAAGAAAGGAGGGGAGGCATGCAGGGTTTGTGGTGGGGGCTGTGTCGCCTTAACAGCGATAACTGATGGCAAAACATCGAACTAAAATATTAGATTTGCATTCCTTTTTGAGTGAAAACTATTGCTCAGATCTTACCAAATAGCTATTATATTAACATACTTATCTTTTAATGTAATTGTTTCTATAATTAGAAAAATACTGTTAATCATATTTAAAAAATTACAAAATTAAACATTTTTAAAAACATATATTTTCAAAAAGTTTATATAAGATCAATACCACAAAGAATTTCTACCCTTCGACTTTATGTGGAAATTTTTCGTATTTTTAAGACGATTGATCTGTTCGCTAGAAGTGGAGAAATTTGGCCCTTTTTCACATATGTAAATGCACTGTGATGCCAAGCCTTAACATGAGTTTGAATTTTCGTCTTCAGTGAATCTATTTTATTGCAATTTCTATGTTTTTTATGCATAAAAGAATGAGACTTGGTCTATTAGTAACATATTTACTTTATTAACAATGCCAAAGTTTCCGTGACAATTTTAATTTCAGATATGGAGAAAGAATGAAAAACGGGGAAAAATGTAGATCCTTAGCAGGATTATCAGAAATGTTCAACATGCTGTTTATAGCCAAGTTCGATGTAGTTTTCTCGGACAAGAAAAAAATAATTTATGCATATTGGCAAATCAAATAATTACCACTTTAACCAAGTAAGTGATGTAGTGGAAATTCACCAGCATTTACCTGGAAAAACGGACGGAAAACTGCTCTGTAAACGGCATTCCGAATGCAACAAAGCCATTCCCGAAGCAAAAGGTCGAGATCGAAAGCACGAATTTTCCCACACATGCTATGCCAAAACCAAACATGCTTTATACAAGTCTATCAGACTTCCACGTGGTTATTTTTTAAGGGGACTAATCCACGCTATTCTGGAATTTTTTTTTTTTTTTTAGCTATTGATTGACAGTACATATTCGGTGTTTAGTGTTACTGACCGACTGACAGACAAAGCACAAGCCGTTGCTTGGTAACAGCGAACCGCATGAAAAAAACTCGGCTGGTCCGAAAATAACCTAGGCAGTAAACTTGTCACAGTTATATATGTACATAGGTGATATACAAAATAAAAGTTGTGATGATTTTGAAATTTACATTTAAGGTTTTCAAAGGTGTATTCCTAAATAGCATGAAATGTGATTTGTTTCGTAGGAAAACAAACTGGAAAAAAAAAATACAACTAAAAAAATTATATTAAATACTTGCCGCATCGTATTCCAACCGCCAAACTGGTGGGTGGCGTAAAAAATTTGCTATGGGAAATATATTTTCTGACGTTCAAGACAAGCTTATGCCGATTTCTGTATAAAGAAATTGACGACACAATTTTTTTTCTTCTGATATTTCCTATTAGAAGATAATTACATAATAATTCACTCCACGTACCCCCACATGACCGCCATACTGTTTTTAACTTTCGCAATCGTAAATACGCGAGAGAATATTATCGAAGCTAAAAACCATTTTACACGACTTAGAAATTCATGAAAAAAAACAGGAGTATCGCAGCCCGTTGTCTGTATCCGCGCTGTATCAAAACGCAGACCTAGTGACGTTAAACAGAAAACAATAATTGGCATGTTTTGAAATAAAATAACTGAGCAGCGGTCATAAGCGGCACATTCGCCGTCGACGCACAGGATGACACAGAACTGCAGGCCGCCGACGGCGCGGGATGTGAGGGCTTTGCGAAACAGGAATGCAATAAAAGAAGAGTCTTCTCACATGTGGGCTGGCGAGATGAAGCGAGAAATTACCACTGGGCCCGGCCCTTTTCAGAGGGCCCCCGAGAGAAGCATAATTTTTTTTGTTCGTTTAATATGTTCCCGGCTGTTGGGGAGAGCTATAAAAAGAGACCCTTTACAGTTAAATGATACTCAACTTTTTTTTGCTCGTGCTGAATTCCTCAGGTATATTTTCTACCCGTTTTTTAAACTCTTAATAAAATACTTAAGAATCTTTAGTATAAATCACTATATTAAGTAATAGCCATGGAAGGAGTTCGTATTTTCATCTACGTTGCAAAAAAAATTGTATCATATTAATCGTTAGCGTACATTTTAAATACGACTAACACAAAATAACGTCAAAATATTTACAAACTGTTCTCGCTTGAGGCTGGGTCAACACATAATTACTCTTGTATTGCAGCTTCTAAAAACTTTTTAGTCGGCAAAAGTGTCGTAACATTTGGCCCAAACTAATGGTCAGTTCACTAATTACTAGAGACCTGAAAAATTCGCGGATTCNTTTAAATACGACTAACACAAAATAACGTCAAAATATTTACAAACTGTTCTCGCTTGAGGCTGGGTCAACACATAACTACTCTTGTATTGCAGCTTCTAAAAACTTTTTAGTCGACAAAAGTGTCGTAACATTTGGCCCAAACTAATGGTCAGTTCACTAATTACTAGAGACCTGAAAAATTCGCGGATTCATTTCGGGACAACCTAGAATTCGAAACACGTGTGTTAATAAAACTTCAGCCATTGGTCCACACGGTGTTTGACAACACCTCGTGAAGAAGGTTGGCCCGGTCGTCACCTTCTACTGTGACAGCAGACAACCAATGTGCAGTTGATATCGGCATATTTGTACATAATACTGGAGTGTATAGCTTGCAGGCCACTGAACTCGCGAATTTTTCTGGTCTCTACTAATTACATATGCACGTGCTTCGAAAATATGGTAGATTTCTCCTGTGACCTAGTTTTAATTGCAGTTGAGAGTAGCATTGAAGTTACGAAAACTGTTTTGCGAATAGTGGATTCGTTGGAAAAACCGAACACAGACAGGCACGCCACTGTTCTATAACGTGCATTTGACTAATCTGCTGGTGGATCGTGAGGCAATATTGGGGCATACACAGAAGACGAATATCAGTTAATGTAATTTTTCGGCTGTATAAAACAGAGAACGTGCAATAAACAGGCTCGCCTACTCAAAGGGCGCATCTTGTCTTCCCGGTCAAGTTAAAGGATGAACGCGGAGAAGTTTGGGTTGGAGCAAAGGGTCGGAATAAAGGCGAAGGTAGAAAATGAGNCGTCACCTTCTACTGTGACAGCAGACAACCAATGTGCAGTTGATATCGGCATATTTGTACATAATACTGGAGTGTATTATGTCACTTGCAGGTCACTGAACTCGCGAATTTTTCTGGTCTCTACTAATTACATATGCACGTGCTTCGAAAATATGGTAGACTTCTCCTGTGACCTAGTTTTAAATGCATTTGAGAGTAGCATTGAAGTTACGAAAACTGTTTTGCGAATAGTGGATTCGTTGGAAAAACCGAACACAGACAGACACGCCACTGTTCTATAACGTGCATTTGACTAATCTGCTGGTGGATCGTGAGGCAATATTGGGGCATACACAGAAGACGAATATCAGTTAATGTAATTTTTCGGCTGTATAAAACAGAGAATGTGCAAAAAACAGGCTCGCCTACTCAAAGGGCGCATCTTGTCTTCCCGGTCAAGTTAAAGGATGAACGCGGAGAAGTTTGGGTTGGAGCAAAGGGTCGGAATAAAGGCGAAGGTAGAAAATGAGAGCACTCCGAGAAGACCTTCACTACGCGAATTTTCATCAGCCACACTGTTTTACATAAAAATCCTACACCAAAAATAAATTCAGTCTCGTCAGGTGACTTAGGATCAATATTTCGCTCCACCGAGCGAAATATTGATCCTAAGAAAGTTAAAAGGTAATGGAAATTAGATTTTTACCCGGTAAAGCACTGATTGGCTGTCATAAATTGTAGTAATGCATCGTTCCTGTTTATAAACGAAAAGATTTCAGTATGTTCAATAAAAAAATAATTTTTTATGCCTTAATGTTTTAATGACGCATATTTAAAATAAACTAGACCACTTATAAAAATGAAATAAAAATAATAGAAAAACTAAAAAAAATTACGTTTTGACGAATATGTTATACCTTTACACTACAGAAAGTTTTAAACATAATTAATTATAGTATTAAAAAATTTCAGTGTATATGGTACAGGCCCACCAAAAAGATATCTTTTTTGAAATGTTTGGGTAGTATTACTCGTCAAATACACGCAAGAAAAGTGATGAAATAATATTGCGAAAACAGTTTAAATGTTGGAGTCAGTAACACAACTTTTAAAAAAGGTGAAGTCAGTTCCAAAATTTTTGCCTGTTTACAAGTTAAGAACATAATTTTACTGTTTTAAGTAACACAAGAGTTACAGAAGCAAGCAAAAGAAACTGAAAGTGCCACTTCAGTAAAATTTAACAAGCTGTTTTTGCACTTAATTTTTTAAGAAATTAAGACACCCTAGCTGCCAATTACGCAAAAAAATATTGTGTATGAATTATCAGATCGCGCGCATGTGTATCAACGTCAAAAAAAAAAAGTTTCTACTGGGAAAAGACGCAGAATGTGTAAAGATGTTAAATACTGTAGTAATAGCAAGCGCCTAAACATAATTTTTTTTTTCGCGGCGCAATTGCAGGATACTATCGATTGGCCTGAGCTAAATATTTAAGTAATATAGTAAGAGAATATTTCCGACGGATGAACATGAGACGCAGTTTTTCATGCCATCAAATTTATGCAAGACTAATCCGAAAATGGTGATCCGAGTACCGGAGGTCAGGCATGAGACAAGTGTATGTGGCGGCAGGTATTTCTGTACCAACATTCTAAAAAGGAATGATGCAAGTCCAAGGAATGCGCCCACGTCTTCTCCAACAACCTTGCAGAAAAAAAAGCTCCAGTGCTGGCCACGATGATTAGCACTGATGAATCTGAATAAGATAAACAAAAAAACCTTTTATTTAACAAAGTTATTTTTTTTTGCAAGAAGATAATAATTTGTGACGGGGGTAAAATAAAATTTATCCAGTCCTAAACGAAATGTGAATAATAGTGTGACCATGCCTGGTCAGTTTACGGTACGTATACAATTGATTTTCCGGTTGTAAAAGTACAAAAAATTGAAGCTGTCAAAAGGCTTGCTTGATAACACAATAAAATACAAATTATGAGGACTATGTAGCTGCGCGTTCAAGGTCAAGAAGTGAGGGAGCGATAAGGGCGACACGAACACGCACCTCTAGCGCCTCATCGCTCCTACGTGCAGAGCTTGCAGTGCTTCCGTCAATATGCTGTACTGTGCAAATTAGTTCTGTAACAGTGGGGCTTTATTACAGGCGATGGAAGCTCACAGATCAAACTGTCAAACTACGTTCATATAATCGTACTTTTCTTTTACCGTTAAGGAAACTACATAGGCAAGCTTTAAAAATGCTATATTTGACCCTTTCCACGAATTTATTTCTCCATGAATACACTCAATATGTTAAAAGTAAAAAGATAGAAAGAGGGATTTTTTTCCCCCTTTTCTGGCAAAAAGGTGTATTTCCAGAACATTTATTTACCGAGATGCGCGTTTTCGCACAAACAACGATTTCACAGAAAATGTTTCGGTACGTACTGCTCTTAAGTAATATTTTTGCAATTAACTGAAAAAAAAAACGCACTGTTGGATGTGGCACCTGATAGAAGTCGTACATCGCGACATCATAAGCAGTGCGCCGAGAAATAGTTCCTGGTGTGCGAAAAATACGCCACTTATGTCGCCTTCAGTCGAGATGCCGCAATTTATCCCTTACTAAATACATGCTTCTAAAAATTTCGTCATTGGCATCAGTATCGAAGATGCGAATTTTTCAAGCTCAACAATCTACTCAACACATGAATCACTGTTATTAAAATTCAAATATATAAGCTTCGGTTAGCAGTTGAACCCTGCACAAGTATACTAGGCCCTACACCTCTCCCTACTTGAGTAGCTGAATATGTATAATTCACAACAAAGGCAGGATTTCACGTTGGCACCGGAAACTCTGCAATTCAAGCGTAACTGACTACGTTAGAAGATGAAACCTGAACTGCAAAAGTAACCAACTATGTCAGCAGATGGATTTATGCGATTCAAGCAAAACGTATAGGTTTTCTAAATTCCCTTGATTTTCACGTGTAGTGGAGGTGATCTATCGCAGACTTGAGTAGCCGCTGAAAGTCTTAAGTTCGCCAAACAATTTTACTTGAGAGGGAATCGTGGCATTTCAGGAACAACTTGTGTTTACTACTCAAGTTTTAGGCTTTCCAGTGTTTACAACAAGCATTTCACAAATACAGTAGTCTCATTGGCTGGGTACGAAAAAGTGATTTTATGTATCTTATTTTAATGTAGTCTATGATTACCTCGCACAATGAGAACATGGAGCTAAGATTAGATTCATTATGCCTAAGAATTCTCAAAGGGTAGGGAGAAAGAAAGAATGATTACAATATTGTTACAAGAATGTATGTGGGGCGTATCCGAGTTCGTGACAGATGGAGGTCTTAATAAAATTTAAAAAAAAACTCAATTCAACAATTATATTTATTTTCAATGCTACAAACAGTCAAACATATGTTATATACTAGTATGAACATCCTATTAACTCTTATTATTCTTATTGAACACAATATTTAGTTACTATCTCAATTTCAATTAAAATCTTTATCACAGTCAATAATCTTGCTTATGTCCCTTAAACTGCTGCAATTATTTCGACATATTTAGTTAAAACTGTCTATTTGCATCGTCCCGAATGTCTTTTCACTCACGCATCCAGTCTACAGTCCTGCAGATCAGTCCCACTCTTCACTGCACACAAGCTCACCGACGCACTCCCGCAGATCGCTGCAGTCGTCCCTCGCCACTCCGGAATCGCCCAACTGTCACACGAGACGCCAAACTCGCGGCTCTTAATCACTCCCCCTCAGAGATGTGGCATTATACTTAAGGTAGTTGCCGTCTAGAAAGTTCTTGGCACTTCCAGATTTTCTGGGAAAGTAATGGTGATGACGTTCCTTCGTGATAAATGGATAAATATGAGCTTCTGAGGTTCAGAGAGGCGTGAGCTGCGATAATAATTATCGTGCCCGCTCTCTTTCTGTAACAGATACGCGACCACCGGCCATCGCTGTCTATTAATCCAAAACAATCCCTATGACACGCTGCCGCCACTATCATAAAACGACTCTCTGTCCTCCTCTTCGCTTGCTCGCGCCGGATGCGAAGCAGTGAGCGCGTAACAATATTTTTTAGGCGCGCACAAATGCCAGTATATCTATGGTTTGCACAAAGTAAAGATCAGTCTTAAAGCCAAAATGTGTAAAGTGATGCCGCAATAAATGGCCCATCTCCGTTTCATTACGCCAAATTGTATTGGTTCATATAATCGTACGTATTTAATAACTACAGTTTACCAACACTATAACATCGTTCGTTAAATTTGCATGCATTAATGAAATTACGCCTAAAACATTATTTATTACGTCTTTAGCAATAATATTTTGCAATAAATTAAACATTTTTTTCGAAGCTAAGCAGATGTTCTCACGAGCCGCAAACTACGAAATCAAGAATAACAAGGAAAGAAACCGACACAAAAACGCCGATATCCAATACGTGAAAGAAGACTTCCTATAATGCTGCGTTTGCGCATGGGAAGAGAATAGCATCGGTTCTTTTTTTTCCCCCCTTCTTTTTCCATCCACGCACAAATAATGTTACTGTTCTAACCGCCTCTCTCCGTCATCCGTGCGATGGACGTTTTGTTTACGTTCTGCCACGGGATGATGGATTAGAACCGTACTCAAGTTTCTTCTTGGAGTAAGGAAAATTGAGAAGGGGGAGGGGGGGACAGTGGCCTAGCTTCTTAGGCAACAGGAAGTCTCAGAATGGGTTCCTGTTTCTTCACATTTATTATTGTGTTTTGTGTGTACATTTTGCCTTGCCTATTTTGTAATGTTTCGTATGAAACAGCATGCGATACTGCTTTTTGTGACCATAGAAAACAGTAATATTAGCTACGAAACCAAATTCTTCTGTTTTAAAAATAAACCATACAGCATTGCATCACGTTAGAAATTTTAAAACTAATATATGCATATGTGTGTGTGTGTGTGTGTGTGTGTGTGTGGCTCCTAAAAACCGTTATGTAATAGAAAAATATACACGTGATATATTTTTCTTTGTCCTACTTTGTGAAACTGTTATTGAGAGTTCCCCCATGTGCGTACTAAAAATGCTATTCGGTTAAACAGATCTTCGGTTTTTTTGGTCGTTTTTAGCTTCGTAGCTGACATAACGCAAGCAAAAATACATCAATTTTGCAGCCAAAATCGAACCTAGCGTGTTTTTTTTAAATCGATACGTGCCATGGAATAAGCTCACGCAGTAGTGGATGTCCAGCAACAGTCTCTTCTGAAACGTAGCAATTTTAGCAGGGCTTTAGAGAGAAGCATGACACCGTAGCCTGTTTGGACGATTGCAAGAAGAATATATCCTCAAGTTAAAAACAGATCATAAAACACTTGTCAATATGTTTTATACTAACAATTGCACTAAATATTAATGAGGAACATAACCAAAAAATTCACTGTACCATTGCTGCGTCGGGCACACGGTTGTCGGTTTTACGTGAATATGTCTGCGTTAGCGGGCAATATATATTTTTTGATGTAATGGAAATGAAATGAAGCTAACATAATTGTTACTTGGCATTTTAAAGCTTGAATCGACAGGCCCAGAAGAAATATTTCGTTTGGGACCAAAATGAAGGCGCTAGCAGATCGGAATTTGGAAATTTTCGCCACTGCCCGAAATTGACCTCACCCGCGCTTCGCCCATGCGTGGCGCCAACTGAAGGCATATATATACCCGATAGTACTAAAATACATTTATTTAAATTTTGTCATTAGTCACGAAGTTATAGAGTCGGAATGGATTACCCTGCAAACGTTACACTGCCGTTCTTGGTTTTTCTAGGTTTTTTTTTTCTGGAAGTGCCCTGATACCCACCTAGCTATTGATTTTACACAGCACTACAGACATAAAGACTGAACTACGAAGTCGTGTATGTCACAATTTTGATTTCGCCAAATTCTGGCGTGACCTATTGATGAGTTCATAGTTCCCTTGTATTGTCTGTACTGCTGTGCACGGTCGATAGCTAGTTCGCTATCGGAGCACTTACGGAATTTTCTTTTTTACAAACATAAGCTAGAAAAATAAAGAATCCAATATGGCGCGGGAATGTTCCCCTTAAGGTGGCTGACTGGTTAAAGTAATTTTGCACGTCTCGAGGCCTAAATGCGAGGGAGCGCTAGGGGCGACCGAGACATGCGCATCAACTTTCTCGTCGCCTCTACGCGCAAAGAACTGAACTGGCGTGCAGTCTTGCCGTCGATAACACGCCTCTATGAGACTTTCAGCGGAGACCCTATCATTTTATGACGCAATGATAAAAATTAAGGTTTGACGCACGTACCTATTCCTTTGCTTATGTTTCGTACCGGAATGTTCATACCTAAAAATGACTGAAAATACCCGTTTGAGCAATTTTCACTATCACAAAAAACATGCTTTAGAGAGAAATGGAGGAACTGGAAAACGTATACAGACGCGTAACTTTTCTTAAATGCTATTCGTAAACAGATCTCGCCCAGACACGTTGGACTTTTTTTTTAATGGAAAGTTTTCTGCTGGAGCTCTGCACACCGTTCGGCGGCCTACCCAGGCGGCCACCTTAAGGCCCCCGTCTACCTGGAACTTTTTCCCACGTTTAGGCCGAGAAGCGCGGGAGCGATAAGGGCGACACTGCCACGTGCATCAAGTACGCCATCTCCGCTAAGCGCAAGGCTCTGAACTGGCGTGCTCGTCGTGCTGCGTGTGCCTATGGGACTTTCAGCGGTGACCATATAATTTTATTAGTGGGAAGTCTTTAGGAAGCTTCAGTGCAGGCCCCTATAGTAGTTTTGTATGTATCTGATACGTGCATTTTGAGCTACAGCGCCTTGGAAATGCCGTTTTTAGCGGTTTTGCAGTACTCTGAATTGATGTTTCTAACGTACGTGATATTTTGAAAGTACTTAACAGCTCTCGTCTGAAGTATGTGTTCATTTCGTAGATCAGCACTTTGGACGCACGCTTAATATTTTCGTTTAAAAACGTGTATTTGGAACACACTGCAACGCAGTTCAAGCGNCGCGGGAGCGATAAGGGCGACACTGCCACGTGCATCAAGTACGCCATCTCCGCTAAGCGCAAGGCTCTGAACTGGCGTGCTCATCGTGCTGCGTGTGGNGGACTTTCAGCGGTGACCATATTATTTTATTAGTGGGAAGTCTTTAGGAAGCTTCAGTGCAGGCCCCTATAGTAGTTTTGTATGTATCTGATACGTGCATTTTGAGCTACAGCGCCTTGGAAATGCCGTTTTTAGCGGTTTTGCAGTACTCTGAATTGATGTTTCTAACGTACGTGATATTTTGAAAGTACTTAACAGCTCTCGTCTGAAGTATGTGTTCATTTCGTAGATCAGCACTTTGGACGCACGCTTAATATTTTCGTTTAAAAACGTGTATTTGGAACACACTGCAACGCAGTTCAAGCGCCAGGTAGACGGGCGCCTTAAAGCCCACGTTTCCAGCTGCACACACGCAAATACTAGAAGGTCCGTCGATGCGCAAGACGCGGCAACACCGGAC
The DNA here is from genome assembly GCA_002778355.1 of Clitarchus hookeri. NCBI lineage: Eukaryota > Metazoa > Arthropoda > Insecta > Phasmatodea > Phasmatidae > Clitarchus > Clitarchus hookeri. The sequence goes on from NQII01001421.1 coordinate 52,521, forward strand.
GGAAGGGAGCCAGGGAGCGCTTCGCTGGACGGACGCGAGGAGTCGCGAGCGGGCTCACCAGCTCGGCGAAGAATGTGCTGNGGGAGCCAGGGAGCGCTTCGCTGGACGGACGCGAGGAGTCGCGAGCGGGCTCACCAGCTCGGCGAAGAATGTGCTGACGGGGAGACGCGCGCGCTGGGTCCGAAGGTGAGGTGCAGATGAGCCCATGTTGACAGCAAGGACAGCGCTGACTGCGATCCGCTTCCAGCAGCAAGCACGCAGCAGTTGAGAAGTACTATCCCACGCACCGCACCTCGCTACAGTCCTTCCACAAAACATCCGCTCCTGGCTCCGTTATGTAATCACCAAATAACAAGTCGTATACATGAACGGTTATTTGGCGAATGCATATATGTCAAGCAATAGCTCAAGGCATTAGTTTCGTGAGAGAGTGAGCGAAAAGATTTGGGCCTCTTAACAGCGAGGTNATGAACGGTTATTTGGCGAATGCATATATGTCAAGCAATAGCTCAAGGCATTAGTTTCGTGAGAGAGTGAGCGAAAAGATTTGGGCCTCTTAACAGCGAGGTATTGAGAACCGATATGGGGGTTATTGAGGTGAGTATGGAGCAGCGCCGGAATGAAACTGAGAGAAGGGGGGAGAGATCCCCGAGAAAACCCGCTGACCAGCGGCATCGTCCGGCACTATTCCCACATGCAAAAGACATTAGTTCATGTTGTAAATTTTTTCATCTGTACAACTTAGTATTTGTTATTACGGCTGAAACAAAACAGAAGAATTTTGTATTTGAAATCAAATTATTCAAAAAATGTAAAATGTAATTTTTTTTTATATTGGAGGAAAATATTATCACATACAACGTATACGAGTTGAATAATGTTTGGTATAATTATAATATAATGCATTTTTTGAGGTCCAACGCCCTTAACAACACGAGAATAAAGACGTGAGTCGCAGAGTAGACGAGTACACAGAGAGACGAAATGGCGTCACACAGTATATTAATACATAAAGACGAAAGGGTGTGGCGGTTCTTTTGATGAGTGGGGATACCCATTCTCTGATTGGTTGTGCGAGGCTCTGAACACGAGCCTTGTGTCCGATTGGCTACCGTGCGCTGTGAAATGCACGTCTTAGCACTCAGCCCTCCGCGGCCCCAACAGAGATAGAAAACAAACCATTTAATTGGTGAAATGCATATAATAAATTGTGACGGAGGGGGGGGGGGATTAATGTGACCCAACAATAAATAAAAAGGATAACGTATGTCCCTACATTTCCTAGAAAGGGTTAAGATGTAGGTACGGTAAGTCAGGCACGTGTGGTCCAACCTACGGCTGGCCATGAATCTGTGATACACGGAAGGAAGGAGAAAAGCATGTTTTCAGGACAGACTATAGATACGGTGGCGGGCGTGGAGGATGTCTTGACACGGTCCTTCGTCGCCTGACAGCTCGGCCCATGGCATGTGAAGGGGGCCCTCGCGAGCCAGCAGTTTGTTGTCTGAGCTCCCCCTTCACCATCCCGCTCAGACAACACACTTCTCACAACCATCTTCCTCTATTCTTCCTCCCCCGCGTGATCGCAGGGCCCTCAACGACGGGTCCTTTTACCCTGGCTGCGAGACCTTGATCCTCCCGTCATCCCCGGATGCTGCCAGCGTCCTATCGCGCACACACGATGACAAACGTCACGACACTGAATGCTTATAGATAATCCCTAAAAAAAATTTTTTTTTTACGCATTGGNGAATGCTTATAGATAATCCCTAAAAAAAAATTTTTTTTACGCATTAGCTTTACGTATAGCCATAATGAAGCAGGGTGACACTGGCGGGGCCTACGAAAACTACGCAATGTATTCTCGGGTAGCTGAATTTCTTGCCAATTAGATTTGCAACAGCAGGATTACATGCGATGAAAACCAATGGATTAAACTATGGATGCCGATTTGTACTTTTTACTTTCCCGTATAGCACCTGCACAGAAAAACCCTTAAAATGATGACTGTAGCAGTTTACAATTAATTTTTTCTCATTGAATATTTTTAATAGGATAAAAGGAAAACTCCTGGAAAAATATCGTATTCCCAGACCGTTTATTCACCTAGATACGCCTATAGGCGCAAACGCTGATTTTACAGGCAATATTTTACCAGAAATTTTTATTGACTTTAACGCTTTTCAACTACGACATTTATGTTTCAGTAACAAAATTTATAAATGGTCAACCAAATATCGGCTCTCATTTCTGTCTGAGAAATAATCCATATTGAAATAATATACAAATTTTTAAAAATTGGAATAGACACGCCTGCTTACATTGAGGCCCGTATAACAATTAGGGAGACCGCTTAAACCATCGAAGAGAAGTTACCGTTCGGTTTATAGTCTTCGGAAAATTCTGAAATCAAGCGCCGTTAAATGCCTACCTGTAGCAGCATAAAGTAACTGCCTTATCTAAAAGCAACGTTCGATTTTGTAACATCTTTTCAAATGTGTAACATAATGGCTTTTTTTTAGATAGTGGTCTCTGAAATCGGTTTCGATGAGGAAACAACAGATGCATTCTTATATCAATTTCACAGTGCCAGTTGAACACTCAACAGACGCTAGCCTTACGATATTAAAATAATTCCTTCTCAATGCATAAATTTTAAAGATAACTGTCTCAAAGAAAATTATTACGTGTGACATTTTTTAAGGAACACCGACACGTTAAAAAAATGTTGCCAATTTTTATGTTTTATTATTTTTACAACTTAACTTAAAAATTCACATTTTACAAACAAATAAAGAATTTTAATATTTGCTTATGCAGAGCTGTTAAATTAGGCGAAAGGAAAGGGCAGAACAAAGGAACTAACCATCAGGGACATACAAAATTCGCAATATTTGATGGCAGCAGACCAAACTCCAAAGTTTGATATGCTCGTTTGACTGCTTTCATTGGAAGTCTTGTTCCGCACACCCGGGCAGCCAATAAGCTCAGCAGTAAATGTGGTCACTGCTGTCTTCCTGTAAAGGGCTGTCGCCCATGTACTCGCGGATTGTTCTCAGTCGTAGAGTGAATATAAGGTAGAGTGATCACGATGGCTGCGCAAAACCATTCTCCGTATCACAACACTAAAACGCTTCTCTGCCAATACGACTAACATAAACGACTTGGATATGGTCTGAGGTTATAACACTGTTTATAAAACAAGTACCTTGAAATGACTGTATATTTCCTCTAATTTGTAATGCTCTCTGATTAAATTAAAATTGGTGAAAGTATTTTATTATTAAAAAGGGCAGGTCTTTTGAAAATTAATATATAAAAAAACACGTTCATCTCTGCTGACCATGTGACTTTGACGGTTTTACTGGTGATGTTGGTAGATCAATGTTGACTGCTTGCGCAGAAGACGATAAATCGTCTATCTCATCTTCTCCGCTATGTATAGAACGGTGTTAGCCTTTCGCCAAATATTAATGAGACTTTTACTATTTTCTACGTATCAGAGATTTTGCAGGTGTTCAACTAACCTAGAAGCAACTATAGCCAAACGCACGACACAGCTTCTGTTAATTACTCCATCACTTCGAAGTTGACAAAACGGCAATCCCACACAGCAATGTTTCATTCAAAACATTTTTTTTTTTTACCAAAAGAGTCATTTTACATTTTGCTTAAATTAAAAGTGTACAATATCAGCTTATTTTTATTCGGTGTTTACGATAATGATAAATACGATCATATGACGAATCTGTTGGTAGAATTCAATAAGTTCGTGCTACTAATTTGGCAATTCTGAAATATGGTTAAAGCAGCTCTGCGCCAGTTTTATCAGTACGACAAAGAACTCGCACACCAGTAGGTCATTAATTAAAAAACGAAGGGAAGGGAAGTGATTGATAAAAAATGCGGAAGCGGGACTGAAGAACACGGCGCTAATTAGAGGCTCCACCAAATAATCTGTTTCTTTGATCTGTCTCGGCAACCTGGCTACCAGCTAGGACGCTATAAATAGTTGTATCACTAGTGTTACAACAGCCACGCCTGCATACAAGATTATAACAAATAAAGAGCTGCTCATGCTAGGTCCCAAATGCCTGACTGCATTAGGCGTAGGTGTTATTCTGGTATATTAGTTTATCGCATTTACTCAGTTAGCTTTCCCATACACATTTGTAAACTTTAAGAGGGTCCGCGGAGGTGTGGTGGTTAGACTGCTCGCCTCCCACCAAGGCGATTCCCGACGGGTTCGCCTTCAGATTTTCGCATGCGGGAATCGTGCCGCACGATGTCGCTGGTTGGCGCGTTTTATCGGGGATTCCCGTTTCCCCACCCGCCCTCGTATTCCGGCGGTGCTCCATACCATCTCACTTCACCCTCATCGGCTCTCAATACCCCGATGTTCAGAGACGCCCCGAATCTCTTCACTCACTCTTCACATTATTTGAAGGTGTTTACATCTGACCCGTAGCTTATTTTATACTTACTAAAACTGTAATCACAAAAGTACATTTCTTCAATCTAAGTGACTTCTTGGTCTGTCCAAAACTAAACGCTACTGTTTTCAGTGCACACATTACGCCTCCTATGATGAGGCCAAGTCTCTTTCCCATAAAATCAATATTGCATTGCGAAATAACAAAACAATTTACAACCTCGCCACAAGTAGGCACTGCCCGTGAAAGAGGTCACTCTCATAGCTCCGTTATCTGCGGTGGCTCTCAGATACGACTCGATTTTATAAACGAAGAATTACAGGCGTGGGCAGATGGGGTGCACACGCACCTCCCATTGCATTACGTCATAAGGAAAATAGAAAATAATCTTGCCAATTTCTTATTTTCAATGGACAGTCGGCGCGTTTGGAATTACCACTGAATTAAAATATGTTTAGTTAAGCACAGACTACTTGTGGTGAACATGTTAAAATATAATCTTACTTTGTATTTTTTATCACGTAAATATGGATCTTAATTGCAGTTTGAACCCCCCCCCCTTTTATTTTCCTTTCCGCCCTCCCCTCCTAATTGCCTAACTCTGTGCACGCCAATACGAACAATAGACTAGTTGTTTTTGAGATGTATCAAAAAGGCGTGTGAGCGTGTGATGTATGGCTGGGCTGATCCGCCATACCGGAACAATACACCATGCCGCATGTAGTGCCAAATAGCTGAACTACTTGGGCAGAGCAGCTGGCACCACGCTAGCACTCATTCACTCGTAAGTGGAATAAAACCCTCCGCCATCTTGGATCTATACATTTCTCGTTGTAAGTTCAACCAGAAAACTGTTAACGAAATTTTTCGTACGGCACAGGATATATATTATATTCTCAAGCTTTATCAAATTACTTCAGCTGCACTGCCGGCAAGAAATATGTAATTGTTTCTTGCGAGTAGTCACAGAAATGATTCTAGCACAGTCGTCAAGCAATTGAGACTCTCGAAAATGTGCAAAACATCGCCGTACGCCCTGACGAAGCCTAAAATAAAATACATAACCTGTGATAAGGTTATGGCGAAAAAACCCTTAAATATAAGATGGCGAAAACTACCCCACACCCCTTAACGGCAGTACGAATTCCGCCATAAACTGTTCCCTTCACCAACGAAATTCGATTAACATGCCTTGCGGTATTAGTCCTTAACTGATTACTTTCACCAACTAATCCGAGAAAGTGCTGCAAGGAGCCAGGCAGGACCTCCTGCCAAGTTGCTCCGTCGTCGTAAGGTTTTTTCCTTCTAGTTTCCTTGTCCTTTCCGCGCAACGCTACAACTGTCGCCACCTAAACTCATAAAGGATCTTTGCGCAGAGCCCATATCCATTACTACACGCCTACCCTCCCCCAAAAATAACCGAAATAGCCAGTAACGAATAACCAGTAAATATGTTGACAACATTTTTGTTTCATATAAAAAGCACAGAGAAACCATTATACTAAGAATTTCAAATATTATAAATTTCGGTGACGAAATTTGATTCATCCTGAGTAAAGGTTAAATTTTCCACGGGACAGTGGCGTGTGGTGAAGTGTTGCAAGGTGAGCTGGTGCTTGCCCACTACTGTACATTCTCGGTGCATGCGGCAGGAGCCAGTAACCACAGTAGCGCCTAGAGATACTGAATGCAGACCGACCACTCACGAGCGAGCAGCAAGGGACCCATTACACGCGTCCTGTGACGTCAGCTGCCGAGCTACGTTTTGGTGGTGGAAGTGTAAACTAGCAAGCAACAGAGTACAGCACAGAGCTAGCGCCAGCTTACTTTGCAACAGTTCACCGCACACCACTGCCAGGGGAAGCTTAAGAGAAAATAATTTTACTAAGAATTTCAAATATAAATTTCGGTGACCAAATTAGATTTGTACTGAGAAAACTCGGGAGAAAATTCAGGGGAAATAATACGTCTCCAATCTGATATTTGCTCAGGCATTCATATAAACGTTTGTATAAACTTAAACTACAAAACATTTTTATATAAATTTAAATATAATTAAGAAAATTAATTTCAAAATAAATTTTGGAAGGATTGAAGCCCCACAAACCACCAACTTTGAAAACCGACGCAAAGTCCTTACAAAATGCCGGGATGGGTCCTTCATACAGGCCGTTATCGATTCCTTTCCCTCATCGTCCAAGCTACTGATTCAGTTTCTAACGACCACGGGTAAAAACAAATGCGAAGTGGGCAAATAATGTTTCGCTCGCACAAACATAAAATGCGACGCCTGTTGCTCATGAAGCATAGTATATATGTTTTCTATAAAAAAGCACAACTCGACTTAAAAAGCAACACTTTTAAAAATGTTCGTATAATCACGCAATTTTTTTTTATGGAAATGTACAGCTAATATAAGGAAACGCGATTGTTAATTTATTANTTTTCTATAAAAAAGCACAACTCGACTTAAAAAGCAACACTTTTAAAAATGTTCGTATAATCACGCAATTTTTTTTAATGGAAATGTACAGCTAATATAAGGAAACGCGATTGTTAATTTATTAAAAAAAAATTGCAGAGCTGAGATCCGTAAATACAAGATACGGAACGTCTTCAAAGCATCGGGTTTCGGGAACGAACAATGCCGAGTCTACACGAAGCTCCCTTCGCCACTCTAACCAGAAAATAACGGCTTATGCGGCAGTTAGGATATCCAGGTCACTCAGCCATTCCTTCAAAGATCAAAAATTAGCATCAAGAAGCTGTGAGTGCGACACTTAAAGTTATTAAAATATTGCTAGAAACTGAAAAAGTTATGTGTGTCACATTTCCATTAAAAAAAAACCTGTTTATACCCATTACTGTCACAAGATGCCACCAGACTAAAATTATTAAACTTCTTAAATTATTTTTATACATAGTTAAACACCCGTGTAACAAAAGCTTATATCCGCAACTAAGCAAGAGCTCGTAATTTTACGGGCAGTTCTAAACGATTTTTATCAGCCCTTTAAGTAAAATGATGACGCAAAAAAAGCGAACTCGTATTTTTAATTAGAACATGCAAAAAAAACATTTTCCTTCCTCTCAGGATATTCGCGCAAGGATCCGACTTATTCCTTGTTCCGCGTGCGATGAGAAGCAGACAGTTCTGTCCGAATTCGACAGTAGGGAGTAGGCAGCCGGTGACAGNAAACGTCATTCCTGGCTCTCTCGCAGGGGCACAAGGAGGGCGCAGCGAGCCAGGCAAAGGAAGCCGTACGGAGCAGCTGGTAGTTTTCAAAGAAAAGTCCAAGGATCACCGGGTCGGTCGAGGAGGCTTGGGAAGGGGGAGGCGGGTAGGTAGGAGAAGCCCCACTGGGACGCCGAAGACCCACCCTCCTTCTTGACCAGGTTAGACATACACAACTCGCGACTGAAGTAGGGGTACTCCGAAAGCGAGCTAAGCCCCCTAACCGGGAGGTGCTAATGGGATGAGGCGACACCGCAGCGCGACATACGAAAATATCGACGAGGAACACTACAAGGAGTGGGAGGGGGCGTGGGAAAAAATAATAAACGTGAAGAAAACCGTGAGACCAGGAATTGCACCGGAACTAAACTTCAAGGGGCCGCGGCGGTGTGGAGGTTAGACTACTCGCCCCCCACCCAGGCGAACCCGATTCGATTTCCGGCGGGCTCGTCCGCGGATTTTCGCATGTGGGAATCGTGCCGGACGATACCGCTGGTCGGCTGTTTTTTTCCGCGGGGATGTGCCGTTTCTCCCGCCCTTTCATTCCGGCGATGCTTAATACCCACCTCACTTCACTCTCATCGGCACTCGCTCATCAATCACTTAATAAACTTAGGTTCGTCGTTCGTTTGATAGAAAGCGTGTACAGAAATATAGCCTTTTGCGCTCGTGAAGCTAAGTGTTCCGTTTTCACTAACCACGATTCGGAATCATAATTCTCATTTTCGGTCAATAAAAACTTTTAGCAAGTTTTTGTGGAATATAGAAAGTTCATTTTAAAAATAAATGATTCATTTTGTATGTTTCATACAACATGTCATAAACATACAATATTTATTTTGTATTACAAAAAATTTGTTGGCAATGGTTTAAAAATGCCTGTTTGTAAAGCTTGTAGATGTTTTTTCGGTTCACTTATGCCTTGGTTTTTTTTCACCAGCAGACTGTGCCAACTTCTCAGAATTAATACGGAAGAATTTCCTGATTTTAGTGGACTCCGAGCCAAGTGCATGGCGCAAATATATATATATATACATACAAACATACATTAATTCATATTTTAATGGCGAAAACCACGTGTTCACATCATTCGCCGCGTATATGTTTGAAGCAGAACACCAGCAGCCGAGTTTTCATACTTTTTTATTTCAGTGAGACGCCCACGAAGCCTGGCGTTCAATCAGAGTAACTGTAGGGAGCGAGTTTTAGTGCCGCCTTAGCAATTAAAGCCGCCGAAGAATACATCGCAACCACGCTGATATCGGTATTCCATCCCCCCCCCCTCCCCTTCACCTAACCAACCGCAAGGTAATGCTAGAATGGTTCCTTACCGCAGGCATCGGCCGATTACCCACTATTGACAGTCCGAGCAGTTTACTCTGAAAGATGTTCACGGTCAAGTGGGCACTTTTTTAAATCAACCTTTGAAAGTTATTACTGCCTATGGATACGTTACACGCTGCCATAAATGCTCCCAGTTATGTTGGCAATGAATTACTAAAAACAGTTCCGAACCTTGATGTTTTATTTCAAGTGTAATTTTTAAATGTATGGCCACCGGACAGGAAGTTTGCGTCTCTTCTATAAATATTAGAGTATGAAATTACATTATACAACCATTAGCGAACCGGCCCGGCTTCACCCGGTAACAATTTAGTTTTAACAGCGATACTTTGAAAGACAAAAATGGTTACTGTGGGTCATCCTTAAAATATAAACATATGCCGTCGAAGACTTTTCTGTAGACTTTTTTGAGGGCTACAACTCTGTAGCACATTAATTTGACGTATCTCTTATGGTTTAGTCAGCGCAAGCCATGTAAGCGCCCTAAAAGCGGGTTTTTACGACTTGATTACAAAGGGTTCGACATTTCTCTACTATCCTTAAATTAAATATAAATTTATCATACACCAATACTTTCCTCAAGAAATTCTGAAAATTATACTGAAGACGTGATTAAAATCCATCAAGCAGTTTAGAAGTACTAAGCGAATACACAGACAGACGCGGATAAGCGACTTTGTTTTATTATATCTAGAGACAGATTAACATTCCTGACAATTCCACAGTTTCACTGGTACGGCGCATGAATTAAGTGATCAGGTCCATGGATACGTAAATTTTACATATGGCGGAAGGATACAGAATGAGAAAAGTAGATCTTAAGCAACATTGCTGTCTGCGAGATTTTAACCCTTTCCTACGCGGTCGCTTATACTTTTGAGGGCCAGAAGCGCGGAATAGACAAGTGCGCCATCGCCGCTACGCGCAAAGCCTCTGAACTTGCCGTGCAGTATTCTCGTGTTGCGTGTGTGTACCTATAGGACTAGAAGCAGCGACTATGTCATTCATTGCGGAACTTCCGTAGCAAAGTTCAACATGGCTTCCTAGAGCAGGTTTTCTCGTGTTCGGGTAGTACTTTAAGAGACAGCAGTCTGCGAAAGCCTTCTGTGACAATGTTAGAAGAGAAAACTTAAAAAAAATTATTTATTTTACACAGAAAAAAATATTTCGTGGCGACCACAAAATGTTTTGTTGGTATTCACCCTGCCAAACTTTTCGTGGTAAACACAGAATTTCTGTAGTCATCACAAAATAAATAATAAGTGCCCACAAAAGTTTTGCAGTGACAAAGAAAACATTTTGTGACCGACAGAAAATAGTTTGGTAGGGTGAATATCAACAACATATTTTGTGGCCGCGATTAAGTTTTTTTTTTTAATTGTGTATAATATCTTTAAATTGTCATTCAGTTGTCATCTGTGCGAAGGTTATCTTCTTTCCGTTACGTAAATATAGCGATACAACTTCATAGTTTCGTTATATATATATATATATATATATATATATATATATATATATATATATNTCTCGAATCAAACCTTTGAAAAAGCACCCCGCGTGTAATGCGTTTGGTTGTTTCCTGCACGTGTCATATCACATGCGTTCTACGCTTTTGCTAACGTGACAGTGTCTCATTACAGCTTAAATTCACTCTTTACTTATATTTTATCTATAAATAATAATACTTATTTTACTGTGTTGGTAATGCTAGGTAAGAAATAGTTCTCATGGAAAACGTTTTTAAACACAGTGCACACGAATGCGGTGCGTTGTCCCTGTGGTATAATTTTCTTGAGTTAGTTTAAGCTTTGTCTGCATGAGGCGGAGGTATAGTCTGAAAGTAGAACTTTAGCAGGGCTTCAGAAGTGTTTGAAGCAACAACGAATGGACTACACTGGCGTGGCTGCTCACCTATCAGCGGCACGGAAATGCTTGTTAAGATTTACAAATCGTAAAACCACAAAACTAGAGAACATCTGCCTTAGCGTCAGACTACGAGCAGCTTTATATTGCTACACGACAAAAATGACTTGACTGTCACAATACGCAAAACTAAACACTACGAAGTATTTAAGTTTTAACATGTAGAGAATTCTGTACTACATGTCGTGAAAAATCAGTTGTAACACCATAGTACTAAGGCATCGAAATAAATGCTTCCTTGTTATGCAATAAGAACATTAGGTAAGCAGTGACCGCGCGTTGTTTGCCATGTTAGTTTTGCCACAGAATGTCGTGATTAAATTCCATAGCAGCTTACGAGCCTAATTAAGAACGGAGTTAAGTATAGAATTATTCCTAGAGTCTAGCAGGCTTGAGGCAGTTGTAAATTCACCGCCGTTGTTCCTCTACGAACGCGTTGTTCGACGCTGGAAAAATATCCAGGATGATGTAAACAGAGGGAAAGACAAGAAAGGACGGCGTAACGAAGTTCACCCCCCACCCCTCCCATCACTGAACACATCACTATCAGATACGTTCCTGAAATTGGACTGTCATGATCGCTGGCCCTCGCTTTCATGCAAATGTATTATTATTGGCTTCATTTTTTTTTTAACGAGAATAACCTTGACATTTTTGAACTTTGTACGCCTGTATAAAGACTGTTCAAGGTAAGAAATAATACATTCACTGTTATATCACATTTTTCTGAAGCGCTGCCAAGTTCTACTTCCAGGATATCCCTCCACCTTATGCAAACGAAGCTTAATAAAGCTTAGAAAATTAAACCAAAGGGACAACGCACTTCATTCGTGAGCGTTCAGTATATTATTATTTCGCGTGGGAACTATTTCTTACTAGGCGTTACCAACACACATGTTATTCACTGTCTGCATTCATATGAATTTTAAATTAAATATTATAATTTATAAATAAAAGATACACAAAATTTCAATTTAACAAAAAATGAGGTACTTTTATAAACACGACGCTCGTGACAGTTGGCATATTTAGGAAACAGCCAAGTACGTCATGGATGGAGTGATTTTTCAAAGGTTTGATTCAAAAAGAGTAAAAAGAAACCGCGAATAGACTATGAGCACTTTTGAAATCAACCTTTGAAATACAAAATTACTGCCCCTAAGTGTGTGTATATATACACATATATATATTTATATATATATACAAATAAATATATATATATATGCTATCATAAGCACTAACAAGTGGGCTCCCAAGTGTTTGCAGTGAATTAACAGAAATAGTTCTGAGGCTTGACGTTATATTGCGAATGTAATTTTAATTATGGTCAGTGGAGTTAGTTTTTGTTGTTTAAAAAAAAATAGCGTAGGAATTTGCATATAAGTAGCATATATACATTCAAAATAAGCCAATGGTTTCAATTCGAATGGCGCATGAACAAAGTGATGAGGCAGATGGCAGTGTTAATTTTCCATGTGGCAGAAGGATACAAAACGTAAGGAAAAATAGGTCCTAAGTAGGACTTTCAAAAGTACCGTGGACAGCCTATAAGTAGGGACAGGAAAATTACACGTTTCAAAAGTCATGTACGCTAGACTCCACGGTATTATGCATTCTCTAGCCTAGGTTTTCTTTTCATTGGCTGTTGCTCCAGGGTGTAGCCAGTTTTGCCTCAGACCATGTGTGACGGAATGCGGTGCTTTTCTCCTTGCGCGTCCGTTATTGGCTCAGAGTTCACCTAGGCGTTATAAACTGTGATCCAATTGCAAACGCAGCAGAAATATACATGTGTTTCAAGTCTAGCTTTAGCTTGTCTACTACGAATTCACGAAATTTTCCATTCCCTACCTATACTAAGTTGATAGGACAGAATAAAATTACATTTATAGTATCTTTAATTACCTAAAAATCGATTATGCAGAAAAAAAACTGAGGGGAAGACGCCACAAATAGCACGTTTCCCCAAAATAAACGTATGCNAAGTAGGGACAGGAAAATTACACGTTTCAAAAGTCATGTACGCTAGACTCCACGGTATTATGCATTCTCTAGCCTCGGTTTTCTTTTCATTGGCTGTTGCTCCAGGGTGTAGCCAGTTTTGCCTCAGACCATGTGTGACGGCGTTATAAACTGTGATCCAATTGCAAACGCAGCAGAAATATACATGTGTTTCAAGTCTAGCTTTAGCTTGTCTACAACGAATTCACGAAATTTTCCATTCCCTACCTATACTGAGTTGATAGGACAGAATAAAATTACATTTATACTATCTTTAATTACTTAAAAATCGATTATGCAGAAAAAAAACTGAGGGGAAGACGCCACAAATAGCACGTTTCCCCAAAATAAACGTATGCNTAAAAATCGATTATGCAGAAAAAAAACTGAGGGGAAGACGCCACAAATAGCACGTTTCCCCAAAATAAACGTATGCGTAATTTATATTTACCTACGTAAACGATACAAATAAGACTTAGAATGAAATGTTGAAAGGCATTACGAATATCTGACACATATGGAGTTCTCCAAAGTAACGAGCAACGGCCGATTCATATTTTCAGACTGCAGTTTAAGAAATTATAAACAGATACATGAGCAATTATGAGAGACGGCTGTAACGACTTGTTACAGACATTCCGCTAATCAATTGTCAACGTTTAACGCCCCACAGTTACACACTACGAAGACTGCCTTACTGCGCTAAGAAGTTGTACTGCGTAACTGTTCATGCGTCGCTGGGACTCGCCCTGGCGCTCTGTAACTTACACAAAGGAAACGTCCAGAAGGGCGGGGCCCTCAAAATGTTGTCTTCAGTAATGGAGAAACACGGAGTGTGTGGAGGGGAGAACAAGTTAACTCAAGTCCTCGAAAGTCGACACGCGAGAAGGAAAAGGTAGCAAAGACAGTGTGCGCGATACGAGAGTAATGAAACAGCTCGCAAGCAATTTACCTAAGGGTCTTTTCACCAGTACTTAACCACGGGGCGTCAGTTCGTATTGACAAGCTAGCTCGTGTACGTTTAACAGTTTTGAGAAGTATCCCCCTGTACCTGCTATAAATTCAGTCAATTCATGGTTACTTACAACTTTTTCTGAAGCCCTGCTAAGTTCCAGGATATCCTTCCGCCTCATGCAAACAAAGCTTAACCAAGTCTAGAAAATTACACCTAAGGGACAGCGCACCGCATTCGTGGGTACACAGTTCAATAATAATTTTGCATACGAATTATCTCCTACTAGGAATTACTAAAACACATATTTTCTTACTGTTTTATTCATAATAATTATAAATTGAATATTATGATCTATAAGTCAAATATTAATAAAATTGCCATTTAACCAAATGAACGATAGTTTTATTTCAACGCAAGTATAAAAAGCTTGACATTCTTGGTAAATCTAGGAAACAACCAAACACGGAATACAAGGGGTCACTTTTCAAAGGTTTGATTCAAAAAGTGCGAATAAACCGCGAATAGACTATATAACCTTTGCTTAGTGTTATTACCTACGAGGTTGGATTTAATTTTGTAAGATATCACCCCCCTCCCCCATAAATCAATTGGTTAGTAGAGAATAATAAAAACAGTGTTTGGCATCCCACCTACCTGTAGCTATGAGACGTGTTGCAAAGGAAACTTGTTCAAAGCACACCACGTGATGAGTTAGCAGAGAAGTTTCCGAACGTGGAAGCTTAAGGTGATTCCATCGTAAAATATTGTACGTAATATCAGCGTGTGCGCGTGTAAGTGTATTTCATTAAATATATGTTATGGATAAACGCCTTTTTTTCAGGGGGAAAAAAACCTTTGGCTACTAATTTTGTTTTACTTAGGTCTAATTGCATAAATTCAAATAAAAAATAGTTTAAAAACTTTGTACTAAGGATTCCGCGTCGCATGCGTAGTGAAGTTTAGAAGGGCTTCATTATTATACGCGTGGTAGTGCGTGGAAGATGGCTGGTGTGGTACCAAACCGACCAAGCAGGATAAAAAATAGGTAATTGAATTTACAGCGGCCGAGGGAGACAGGCCAGAAGATGTTCATCGGAGAATGGTTGCTGTGTACGTATCCGCCAGAGCTTAGACAAAACGGCAAGTCTTGCCGCGTCCCGGAAGTCCTTAAACGTCCTGCCCACTGCACCCGACTAGGTATNAGCTTAGACAAAACGGCAAGTCTTGCCGCGTCCCGGAAGTCCTTAAACGTCCTGCCCACTGCACCCGACTAGGTACATTTTTTTGTCAAAATTTATTTATTTAAATGTTTAAAAATTAATTAATAAAAAACTTAATTTTTTTATAAAAAAATTAAGTTTTTTTCTATTTTAATGTTTAAAAAGTACATTTTGCACCCCCTCTCCTCAATCTCTCATCGAGTAAGACCATAATAATAATAATAATAATAATAATCTTGGTTGTATGTAACGAAAAATTTGTAATAGTGTT
This sequence comes from Clitarchus hookeri, assembly GCA_002778355.1. Lineage (NCBI taxonomy): Eukaryota > Metazoa > Arthropoda > Insecta > Phasmatodea > Phasmatidae > Clitarchus > Clitarchus hookeri. The sequence continues at coordinate 67,900 of NQII01001421.1, forward strand.
TACAAATATTTTAAATTAACTATATGCACATCCATTTCAACCACAGAGGTTGCCACTTTTTAACTGAAATGAATAAATTGGTGTACATACAACCATAGTAATTATTTTGATTGTCTTACTTGAGAAAACCTTCCTAACTTACAATGTTACATTGTTTT
>NQII01001421.1:69184-85789 GCA_002778355.1 Clitarchus hookeri
CCCGAGTAATGCACGGGCGTTCAGGTCAAGCAATTCACTTCGGTTTCCCGGCGCACTCTTCGAACCACGCGCTAACGACTAGGTGTTGATTAATAATTGGAACAATAGCCAGTTAAACTTTTTCTGATGACCGCCATACACGAATTTTAGTTGAATTTAACAGCAGCTTATTTTACGAGTACGGGGCGGTAAGGAACGTTTTCCTTTCAGACATTTACGAAATTAGTAGCACAAAAAATAAATTTAATTAACGTTTGCTCATGTCCTAAAAACCTCTTAAATTGAGTCTCTACGCGCAGCGATCTAACAGACCACAGGGTTTGAGAGTTCTTGTACAGTTCTACTTCCAGAATATCCATCCGTCTCATGCAAACGAAGCCTAACAAAGAAACTATAGCAAAGGGGCGATGCAAGGTATCCCTACTCACTCAGTGTAACTATATTTTGCGTAGTGACCATTTATTACTAGGTATTACCAACATACATATTCTCTCAATGTTTTATTTATATTAATTATAGATGAAAATTCTGTAATGTATAGATAAAATATAAGTAAAAGTTTAAGTTAATAAAATAAAGGTATTTTTATGTTAACACATGTGTTAAACGCTTGTGATACATTACATACTTGGGAAATAACCAAGCATGTCGTACTTCGGGTGATTTTTCAAAGGTTTAGTTCAAAAAGTGTGAAGAAGCCGCGAATAGACTATAGATCCCTTTGGCTATTGCTTCCCGCGGTGAGTTTTGAAGATGTCTCGATCAGCCGATGAGAAGTTTGTCAGGCGGAGTTTAGCCATCTGGTGCTACGTAGGAGTGTTAGATTTGTTTTTAAACACTTCTTAGTTTTTTTTTACGATCGTGGCACTGTTATATTGCAATATCATGGCGTTTTGTGACTCTTTCATTAATTCCTAGCGCCACGTGCGAGTTTATTTACATCCGTTGTTTACATCGCCGCTGGAGTATTATCTCTGTACTCTTTGCGAGTGGATTCACTACTGCTCGACACAAGGGAAACCCCAGGAAGTACGTGAAACACCAAGTCCTTTCCAGCTGCAAAGTAGTGCGGACTGTTTGGACGAAACATATGCAAGCGAATAACGCGGGAACTGAACGCTATTTCTGTCTGCCTGCTGTCGCGCGAACAGCGGAACCACACGGCCATAGATCTATAACCGGCGGAATCCAGGAAGTGGTGTGAAGTTGGAGAAACTATATCGTGCAATTCTTCTTGGATTTGCCGGTGGTAGTAATAGGTGTATGTTGTGAAACAGACTGTACCTTGTTCAACTCTCCAGCCCTCCCACCACTCCCTCGGCCCGCAAATGAATGTGTGTCGCACTGGAGGCAACTACGATTATCAGTCGCGACATCTATAAATGAAATCGTGGGGCAATACACGCAACTTTTTCGTATTTAATGTAAAATTTTTAAGCAGTGTTTCAAGGACTTTATCCAAGTGCTGCGAGTCTGGTTCAACCGTCTACATGTGGTGATAACCTCGCAACGCTTATTTTGCCCCAACTCACAATAACAAATTATGCAGTCAGTTACACTCCATCCTAATATGTGCCAAAAGATTGGGGATTTCCTGCTAAGCGCAAGATATCAATACGAGCAGACTTTCAGCGTTTATGGTAAAATAAGCACATCTGAAAGCCCTGCTTATGATCTAACCCTGTATTTTCCACCATATGCGATATTAACCTTATTATGGACCTGATCATTTTATTCATACGTCGGTAAAGTCGAATTGGGAAATTATTAGAAATATAAACATTTCAGAAATTGGCTTGTATACATTAAAAAAAAAAACAGAATGAAAGATATCACTTCAGCGTTCAGAAATGTCTACCCAACGCTAGTAATTCAACTTTACAAAGTTTCCTTCCGTCGTTACCAACTTTACTGGGTGCATGCCAGTCATTGTGCACGTTCAGATTCATGCAGGTAGAGGCAGTAAAATTTTTCGAAGGTTGAGTTTAACAGTGCTTAATTAGCCNGTAGAGGCAGTAAAATTTTTCGAAGGTTGAGTTTAACAGTGCTTAATTAGCCGTGAACAGCCTATACTGTATCATGATACAGTAAAAAAAACGTGCTTCACGCGCCACACTGGAACTACTTCTAAGAGAATTATGAACAGGAATTCTTGTACCTCAAATCTTATCGGAAATACTCCCTCTCCCATTCTCAATCACTCTCTTTCTCTCTCTCGATATCATCAGGCCTCAAAAATAATACACAAATGTGTTTGAGACGTTCCTCACATTATTTCCGTAGTCAAGCCCCACCTGTAACTCACGTCTAGCTGTGAAANCACAAGTGTGTTTGAGACGTTCCTCACATTATTTCCGTAGTCAAGCCCCACCTGTAACTCACGTCTAGCTGTGAAGTAAGGTATGCATCACCACGGTTGATGATATAACCTTGTATGGACTCTTGCTTCTTATGTCTGTTGTTTGTTCAGGAGTGTGACGCAAAGCCAGTGACGTGGCGAATACGTGAAACGGCGCCAGCGCAGTGTTACCAAATGTAATAAGATATCCAACGTACATGTACGAGGATTTTCTGTTACTGTACGATATACGACGTAAATTCGGTTATCGTGCAATTTTTCGCTACAATTTTTGGCTATGGCACCGATAAAGTTTGTTTTAACCATTCTTTTCGGAAACCGAACAGATTTTCAAATATTACTGTTGCTTTTGGCCTGGACATCTTCCAAGTGCTTAATAACCAGAGTCCCGCATCTGAACTCCCGAATTTAGGTGTAAATCTCGAACAGGTTGGGAATTTAATGCTACTGAGTTTTTTTTTAAGTCATGAGGTAGTATATTTAATACACAATTTTTAATTAAGCTGTTTTCGCGGAATACATTAGTCTTATGTGTAGCAACAAATANGGTAGTATATTTAATACACAATTTTTAATTAAGCTGTTTTCGCGGAATACATTAGTCTTATGTGTAGCAACAAATAAAAAACGCAATAATACATGCAATTTCTAAATAAATTCCAACATGTGATGATTGCACAGTATCTTAAAACGTTTCTAGTTAGCTGGAACGACAAATGTACAGATTTGCAAGTTTTTGCAACACGGCCACATCATATGCTTTGTGGAAAGATTATTATCGAATTCCTGCAAGTAGGCAACACACAACATATTTCACTCTCTGCACTGCAGAGTAGTATGGATGATAGGGATAGGATAAGGCTTATTAAGGTCCCTCGGTGCCTGGAGGCTTGTCAGAGGACAGCTTACTAGCTTACCTATGACCTAACTTAAAGTGACACCCATGCCTTGCCCGGGATTCGAACCCAGAACCTCCCGCTCCCGAGACCGACTGCGCCACGAGAGGTCGGCATACGCGTTGTCTCGAAAGTACCATTCCGTCTTCGTCTAGGGCATATTTTATTTTCGTAGCTAAGCAAATGTTTAATAGTTTCCTTAAAAAAAAATACTATTTGAAATATGCTGCAGCGCAATTCAAGGGATAGGTCTGCGACTGCCAAACTTGTGTTCCAGTTACAGGGAACCAACTGCATTTATTATAACCACGGGTACGAGAGTTTCAGCATAGACTGCGACTTCCCTTAATGGAAAAAAAAAGGGGGGGGGGGCAAATCTCAACTTTCTGTAATTATAATAACATTAATTTGAATGTTATAACTCTCATTATTGTAAACATCTTACTTTTAAAAAGTTTAATAAAATTTGCAAAATAGTTTTATGGGATACAAGAAAAACTACACATAAAATATATTTTTAAAAGAATACGGCGAGTAGTTTAACATAAGTAATAAATATGTGTTAGAAACTGAAGTAGTTACCGACTGACGTCGATCACCAAAGCAACGCCCTTCCTGGTTGCAAAGGGGCGATCGCCCCCCTCGCCTTCTTACTAGGAGTTTATTATTTTGTACGAGAATTGTCGTCAGGCGGAACGAGAAGTATGGTAGGAACAGGGCGTGCCGCCAATGATAGCCCGAGAAGAGGTACAATGTATCGTGAGGCGTCGAGATACGGAGCGGTTATTTGTTTAATTCGCAACGCGAACCTGCCAGAACCACTTACTGCACGAAAAACTAAAGTAGAAAACCCGATGGGAAATGTGAAACACACGTTCTCTACCACTCCGTCATCCGTCACTCTTTCTGCCGAGACAGCAGCTTCAAGGCCGTGCAGATAGTTCGGATGAAACATGTACAAGCTGTTCACATGCAAACTGAAAACTTTTCTATCTTCCTGTTGTCAGCAAAATTTTTATTTTTACAGTTCTGAAAGTAGTGTTGGGAATAATTATTTCCATGGCTAAATATTTTCTGTTGGTATACTGGGTAGGTTGACGGTCAATCTCAGTGAAGAGATTTGGGCGGCTCGTAACATCGAGGTCATCAGAGCCCATGAGGGTGAGGTGAGTATGGAGCAGAGACGGAATGAAATGGCGTGGGGAACGGGAGATACCAAAGAAAACCCGCCGACCAGCGGCATCGTCGAGCACATTCCCACATGCGAAAATCCGGGATCAACCCCACCGACCCGGTTCGCCTAAGTGGGAGGCGAGTAGTCTAACCACTACACCACCATGGCCCCTGACAATCGTCCGAGTGTGTGTATATAAACGTCTTCTGGAGGAGGGGCAGACACCGATAGGGAACATCTGTAAACCGGATTGCCTTCAGAACTGACAGAAACAAAAAGGCACTGGTTCGTGTGAGACGGACCATACCTGCGGAATCGTGGAATTGTGTGAAATAAGAGAAAATATGCACTCCTTATTTGCCTGTAGGTGGTGTTAATACGTGCATGTTGTGAACCAGGCTACCCTGTTCAACACTACTTCCATCCACGCCATCGGCCTAGCAACTCAGTAAGTGCCACACTGAATGCGACTAGAGCTCAATCACGAGGTCTGTATATTAAGGTTGTTGGACGCGAAAACATTTATTTTAAATGTATATACCACATACTGTTCAACTTTTAGACATTATCAATGATTACTCCTTCCTTGCAAAAAAAAAAAATGCGCGCATAGTTTTCTCATGAATACATGTCAAAATCACAATTTTCCTGTTTTAGAATTTTACAAATAATGAAAACTGGCTTGCGTGCACAAATGAGATAATTCACACTGAAAAAAGATACCAAGAGCTACTTTATAACATTTATAACATCGTGCAAGGAAATAATTGTGCAACTTTCAAAGAATTGCTTAAAATAAGGAAATTCTTGCATGTGCATTATTTGTGGCTACACCTGAATTTTTTAAAAATAATTGTTATTAGTCATACCTTAAAATTAACAAACACACGATCTTTGAGTTGTCCTCGTTAAATTTTCTGCAAATAGTTTGATTTATTTTATTTCTACATTACAAAAATAGTACAATTTTTATTTTGTCGTCATTTTGGCAAAAAACCATATGATCAAAAAAAAATTGTTACCTGAGAAAAAAACAGTCACAGATGTCTACAAGCTGAACAGTAAGTGGTACAANATATGATCAAAAAAAAATTGTTACCTGAGAAAAAAACAGTCACAGATGTCTACAAGCTGAACAGTAAGTGGTACAAATCTGGAGTAACAAAATAATTGTGGCCAAAACCACTAAAGCTTCCCGCCTACCTAAAGCATTTTTCCGCGTTTGAGAACGAGAAGCGCGGGAACGATAAGGGCGACACTGCCACGCGCATCAAGTGCCCCACCGCCGCTAAGCGCAAGGCTCTGAACTGGCGTGCAGTGTTCTCGTCGCACTGCGTGTGCCTATGGGACTTCAGCGGCGACCCTATTATTATATCGATGGAAAGTCTGTAGTAAGGCACAATGCAGGGCCCTTGAGTAGTTTTGTATGAATATGAGGCGTATATTTTGAGATACTGCGCTTGAAAAAGGCGCTATGAGCCATTTTTGAGTGCTATGAAATAGTGTTTCTAATGTAGGTACGTGACGTCTTAAAAGCATTCGACAGCCCTCGTCTGAAGTGCGTGTTCTTTTCGTGGACCAGAACATTGGACGCACTTTATATAGTCTCGTAGAATAAGGTGCGTTTCCAACACAGTGCAACGCAATTCAAACAGCAGGTAGGCGGGAGACTTAGTGGAGCAGTAAAAGGCGATGCCTGAAGCGAGGAAGAGAATCCGAGAAATCTTCGTCCTCCGCCCGTGAGCGAACAGGCGCGACACGGTACGCCAAGCAAACACGACGACGGCGTAAGGGGGCCCCCCTCCTTCAAGAACGAGATAACGAGCCGGTAATTTACGACGGAAAACGCGAGCTGTCGCCGGGAGTACTACATGCAAGATGATAGAAAAAAAAGGGGGGGGGGAGGTGTTTGCCGAAAAGATGCGGATAAGACATCTGGCGGGTCGTTGACGCCAACTCTCTCATCTCTTAGAGTCTTCGCTCTCGTCATACTCGTCACTGTTCGTCGGCGGGAAACACACCTCCCCTCCCCGTCCTCCTTTCCTATGAACAACTACTGACCTCATCTGACTGATTATCAGTGGTGTACCGTCATAAGACGCACAGACGCCTGGCGTTACCAGTCAAAAATATTTAAAAACTTAAGAATCTAATTTTTCAAAGTGCCAGTTACAATTTTACTGGCCGACTCGATAAAATTTTGTACATTTTTTTGCTAAGCTATTTAAGTCGTCCATACCTGTCATTATGCATTTTTTTAAAACTGAGATATTAAATAATTACTTTTGCTTATCAGTGGCCTTTTAATGCAGAACCTGTAGAAGACATGTGTTTGAGGTTCTAACCATGCAATCACACAAAATTCTTCTTTGACTTGCTGAGGTCTCGTATTCGTGAGAACAATACAATACTTCTGCCATTAAATAATTATCATTTGCACCTCTGCACAAGGCCAATGTGCAGACTTCAGAGAAATCGTATCTCAGGGCGAGAAAGGTGCGTGGCAGAACTTGGTGGCTATCTGCTGTCGATAGGTAATTGGTGTCCTGTTAGCGAAATGTCGGAAGACGTTTTCGCAATAGTATCACAACCTACTGCGAGCTCTGGCGGCTCGCCGCCTAGATGCCACTGCGACCCGGCAACCGGCAGTTGGTATTAGTGACAGCCCAGCTGTGTACTAACTGTTACAAAAATATCGGCCGCGCATCGGCAAACACTCAACTGAAAATAGGGAGACTGATGTTTATTTTTAGTGTGGCATAAGGCTGCGCGCGCAGCTATATTCTGTACAATATAAGAAGGCCACTTTTTGACAGCTCAGCGAAAGTAGCGCCACTGTTTACATCTGACTACGCATCCTTCTGCCATCAGCTGGTCCGTCAAGTCGGGGCTGTATTTTTTATCAACACGCTATCAGCTAATCCACTTCTCATTGTACTGTAATGCTAAACAAATTTTAAGATATTTTAAGACTGACATCTGTCTAAAAAAATAAGTAGATTATAAAAGTAAAAATATAAAATGTTGCAAATAATTAAATATTTGCTAACTCTTTTTTAATTAGTCCGAGATAGTGAATTTGGGTTAAAATTTGCGAGACGGTCTGTTGTATCTATTATTACACTTTGGACGTTATAGCTAATATATTCGAGTTGGAAATATGTGACGTGGAATAACGTTAGAATTGCTTAAAAACTATTCACGCGTGTCTCCGGAATCAAGGAGATGGGTTTCGAGAGAACAACATGGCGTATAATNTATGGGTTTCGAGAGAACAATATGGCGTATAATTTACGTAGACGAACCATTACAGGCCGAATATAAATTACTTGTACTCCAAATCGTTGCACATGAAATATATGTTACTTTAAAAATTATACAGAGCTCGCGGGAAAATAAAACCATTTGTATATGTACGTAAATACGTTATTATAAACAACAAAACTATAATATGTTTCTGGGTGTAGTTCAGGATATGCATAACAGATAGCGTGGAAGGACGTGTTGTAACAGATGCCGCGCCTTCCCCTCACAAGATGGCAGCGCATGGTTGGAGAGTTTGGAAACTTTAAAAAGGTTTCGATTTTTTCCTTACATTTGGATACTGATCGTTTTATTGTGCATCTCATTTTGAACACCTATACAACACTATTTTATCACGAAGTTTCGATTCTAAAACTAAAAACTGATGTTTTATGACCATGTAAAATAAAATGTATTAATTAATCTACGAACTCTTTCTTATCCGTGTATTTTTTGCTTGTCTGATGTGCGTCGGCACTGCTGTCAGAATAGCCAACGTAATATTAATTTCTGTTCGTTCGTGCATCAGTTGATACAGGATTTTGTAAATGGCGCGTTGTTTGTTTTGAATACCTTACTTTGCCACTCACTGACTGTCAGAAGGTGGCCTTCTTGTATGAAATGAACTATACCTCTCCCGTAGCTGGCTGCGCCCCGTTCCCTTTAAATTTACCCACCAGCATTTGCAGCGCTAACAGTACATGCCTCCGCATTGTCGTAGCTGTAAATACGAAGCCACCGCGGCCCCTAAATAAATGGCAAAGCAAATGAAGGGTAGAATATTCTCATTTAAAACGGGAAGGATGGGTGAAAGAAGGTCTTGACGGTATTTTANCCCCATCACCAAGCGGCTTACGCATGCGCGGCGGCAACTCAACGTCATGCTCGCATCGTGGTCGTATACCCGATCCAAAGAGATTTCGTTTATTTCAATCGTATTATTGGCGACGAAGTTATAGTGTCGGCATGGACAACCCTCAAAACGTCACATTGTCGTTTCCGTTCTGGTACCTCATTTGTCGGTCTGATTTTAAAGATGTGTTCACGTCAAGAAATAATATAAGTGGGGAAGAATAAAACTAAAATTTTGAACGTATGCAATTGATAATTCGCGCACCGGAGATGAGTTATATATGTATATGTATATATATATATATATATTACGGTCCTTGCCAATTACATTAGGAATAAATTAAGGTTTGAACTACCTGTTTTTCGCGAAAGGATTCCATGCCTTGTTGTACTACAAAACACGTTCGTTGAGAACCAGCATCGCGGTTCGATGATTTTAACTCGCACGCGTCTTACGTAGTTGTCCGCGAATCACAGACGTACAGTATCGGAGTAGCCTAATTCTGATTGGCCAGCCAAGTAAGAACATTATTCTTTCCACAGAGACACGCCTCCAATTAAGAAAAAGAATACTGCAGGTATGCCCGTAGGATATTGAGATCTAGCACTTCAGGAAATATTNACACGCCTCCAATTAAGAAAAAGAATACTGCAGGTATGCCCGTAGGATATTGAGATCTAGCACTTCAGGAAATATATTCGCGAAAAAATATGTGGCCCTAATGATGGATCATGTGTAACAATCAATGAGCGATAAGATCACTAAACAGCCCTGTCATCATGGCTAGTTCCTTAAATCGGTGCCAGGCACTGGATTTTAACGGAAATCCGACACCAACGTACAAAAAAAACCGTAGGGAGAGGGGCCGTTGGCCACAAGTAAAATCCAAATACCCTACAGTACAGCAGCGCATTAGGAAGGGACATTTAATGNGGAGAGGGGCCGTTGGCCACAAGTAAAATCCAAATACCCTACAGTACAGCAGCGCATTAGGAAGGGACATTTAATGAGAAGTCATAAAAAAGTGCGTAATTGTGTTGCGTACATTTACAGGACTGCGGCCATGTATGTACACTCCTACAGTCCTCTTGCTCATAACACCTGTAGCGAAGGCTCGCCCTAATTGAGTCTCTCTTTTTTCCTGTTCCCGCTGTGGCGGAAATTAGGGCAGCCGTCCCAGGGTGTGAAGAAAGCAAACTCTCTTCCCTCCGCGGTCTATGGCCGGCCTCTGTGTCACCGAGTGTATAATATGAAATTAAGGGGTTGTTGGTAGTGGATGGTTGGAGGGGGGGGGATCCAAACCAGAGGCATAGCTAAGGGTCTGGAAGATACGGTGGGAACGGGTCCATCCCCCATCACCAACTCAGGCTTGTTTTGACCACGGCGTCTGCGACATCTTTCGGGCTCTCTGGGTTCGAGTCCCGGGTGAACGAAGAATTGCGTGCGCCGTTTTATGCATCGAAAATGAAGAGGAGCACGCAATAGTGCTTCGCATCCGTCAGTCGTCCGTATGTCCGTCCGGCAGTCATCCGTCTGTCGTATCTGTCCGTCAGTCAGTAGAAAGCGATTCACGACAATCCGTCGTCCGTCAAACCTTCTGCACGGCAAAATTTCAATGTGACAACTTGACATCGCGATCTTCCTTAAGATGCAGATATAGTTTGGTTGGAAATACAATTTCAAGAGAAAAACGCTTTGGGGAAATAAGTTTCTTGGGTAATTACATTTTTTTATTTTATTTAAAAATTTTTAATTTACCACCAAAGATAAATAAACACAGATCTAACGCCTTGAATTTTATTTCAAAATGCTTATTCACGTCTAAGGAACGTCGTCAGAAGACGGTGGCTCTTCCATCCGTGCGTCGAAAGTTAAAGTTTTGGTAAATATTTGGCGGATGGGCGGATATAAATAAAAGTTGCCCTGCGATTGATTGAAGTTCATGTGAACGCCGGACGGGGGACTGACGGATGCGACGAACTATTGTGAGTCCAGCCTTAGTCTACAACACGTTTATTGGCAACGAAATTATTGAAACCACAGATGAGTTCTTTGAATCATTCTTACGATAGGAGTCAAGATCGTACTCCAGTATATCTCAACTATTTTCCAGTGACAGGCGAGAATTTTTTTTAAAGCTATACGGAGGACCAACTTTAAATAAGTTATCCTTTTTATAACTGAAATCATGTATAAAATCACCTATAAAATATTTTTCTCTTATAAACAATAATACTTAGTAATTATTACTCGACGAAGGTTTTCTCGCAAGCTATACTGCGTGAAGAGTCCAGGACGGAAGAACACTTAAATTGTGATTACAATAAACTTTTATTGATCATATAAACAATTAAATAAATTATAGCAAAATGTTTTAAAGTGTTNTAAATTGTGATTACAATAAACTTTTATTGATCATATAAACAATTAAATAAATTATAGCAAAATGTTTTAAAGTGTCGCAAAACATATTCATTTTTCTTTCTTATAGGTTGTTCACGGTAAATTGAGCATTTTTAAAAGCCCCACTTAAGATCTATTTGTATAAGCATTACAAACGCTACCATTATATGTGAAATAAACATTGCCATGAACTGATCACTTTATTCGTGCGCCGGCAAAGGAGAACCGTGAAATTATTACAAAAGTGAATATTTTACTAATTTGCTCATTCTTATACTTACATGTATTAAAAAGTAGAAGGCAAAAATAAAAAATGTCAGCATTTCATTGCACCTGTTAACATATAAGCAGGTAGGAGCAGTGATATTTTTCAAACNGCAAAAATAAAAAATGTCAGCATTTCATTGCACCTGTTAACATATAAGCAGGTAGGAGCAGTGATATTTTTCAAACTTAAATTTCGAAAGCGCTCCTTTTACCGTGAACAGTCTTTATGCATCATAAATCTTACTTTCCTGAAAATGTTGGTACCATGTGTATTATTTCTAATGAGTTATGCTAAGGTTAATTCTACTCGGGTTAGGAACAAAACGAGTTTTCTTATGAGAGAGTTTGACATAGGGAAAATTTCCGCTACTAGGTAAGAGCTAGTGTTCCAAAGAAGCCAATTTAAATTTGAATTTTAAGCTACGTTAATAATAAGAGAGACAGATTTCACTCGGTTAAGTAGTTATTTTTTATTTGATATATAATTATTGTAATTATTTTGTTTTTTAAAGTAGAAAATATAAATAAATTCAGGCTTACCTAGAAGCGAAAAATTTAAGTTGCCAAACTAAAAGCATTGAGCTTCCTAACCTGAGTAGATTGAACCTTGCGTTGGTGTATACAAGGTGTTTTTGAATAACATGTCTAAATACAAACCACAGCATCTATAAACTAATATAAACAAAAATTCCTAGTGACAAAATGTTTTAAAAGGTTATCTAGTATTTTAAAATTTTTCTTGAAGATAGGCAAAACAAACGCAGGGAGTGCGCAGATATACGTACTTGCTCGCTCAACAAGTTGCATACCACGAAGGCGAACGGAATTGGCGCGCCATGCGGGAAATAACATGTAAACACTTCTGGCTGCCGTCACTACTAAATTGATAATCTCCCATTGTTCATGTAGTGTACTAACAAGCAGCCACTAGCAGCGCCCACGTGCCTAGATATTATGGTATCCTATGTGCAGGCGCTATCCGCATGGCGCGCCAGTTACGTTCGCCTTCGTCATATGCAACTTGTACTACTCGCAGGTAAGTGTAACTCCAGACTCCTGCCTGGTTTTGCCTAACTTCCAACATAAATTTAAAAATACATACTAAATAATCTTTCCAATCATTTTGTTACGAGGATTTTTTTGTTAACATTAGTCCATAGATGCTGCGGCTTGAATTTTGACATGTTATTTAAAAAAAAAACATCTAGTACACACCAAGCATCCGCTAAGCCACACACACACACACACACACANGCGGCTTGAATTTTGACATGTTATTTAAAAAAAAAACATCTAGTACACACCAAGCATCCGCTAAGCCACACACACACACACACACACACACACACCACCTCTCAGGGACACAGGTGCGGTCCCGTCAAACCAGAAACCCTGATCACAGCCATAAACACAACGGAGTTGCATTTATTGCTACTATTATACATTATGGTTCCGATTTATAATGCGAAATGATAGGATCTCCAGCAATAAAGCATCAAATTATTTTATTTAATATTTTAATTTTACAGTATTGCTTTATAGACTGACATATATCGGACTGTATTCATTAGGCCCGCAACAATTTTATGTTTTTATTTCTTGTGTAGGAAAGATAGATAACGAGCAAAAAGAAAAAATAAAAAAACTATTTCAAAAGTTCAATAAAACGCGATCCAAGAGCAAACTTACGACGAACTAGATCGTATCAATTAACGTGCACTGCCTCGCAAATCGTAAACAGAGTAACCTGTATTTTGGAAAACGGACCACCCCAAGTCGGTTTTATTATTTTAAAAAGTAATTTTGCATTCCCGGGGCGATTACGGAAAAACCATCAGCATTTCGTGTTTTATGACGTACTTTCGCAGTACAAAGCGCGCAATTATTTTCTCCTTAAGAAACTCCTCATTCACTTGACAGGATTTCGTAATTAATTTTTTTAGACGGCAACCATTTGGATTCTCCTACTAATGCTTCTTTTCCTGAAAGCCGAGCCGTGCTTAAGAAAGTGAAATATTTTAAGTTAAATCTTTAAGAAAATTTGTATAATATACTTCAGTATTCTCGTGTAACCAAAGTTAAATGCTTTCTTAGCTACAGATTACTTTCCATAAATTTTTTATTCTTGCATTATTTGCAAATNGTGTAACCAAAGTTAAATGCTTTCTTAGCTACAGATTACTTTCCATAAATTTTTTATTCTTGCATTATTTGCAAATAAAATCTTTTGATTAACTGTTGAAGAGTAGCATTGTTTATTGAATTTTGTGATTAGGTCCATGTTGTTTTATGTTGTTCCAAAGGGTTGGGCTATAAAGTCGACAAAGAGGCAAAGACAAATATTTTGTAGAACTGAATAATATACTATTGTTGAGCGATATTTTCAAATATCTTTTATACAGGTGTAAAATNGTGTAACCAAAGTTAAATGCTTTCTTAGCTACAGATTACTTTCCATAAATTTTTTATTCTTGCATTATTTGCAAAGAAAATCTTTTGATTAACTGTTGAAGAGTAGCATTGTTTATTGAATTTTGTGATTAGGTCCATGTTGTGTTATGTTGTTCCAAAGGGTTGGGCTATAAAGTCGACAAAGAGGCAAATANAAGGGTTGGGCTATAAAGTCGACAAAGAGGCAAATACAAATATTTTGTAGAACTGAATAATATACTATTGTTGAGCGATATTTTCAAATATCTTTTATACAGGTGTAAAATAAGTAATTAGAAAGCTGAATTTAATTTTTAACACATTTAAACTACAAAAAAGTATTGGCGATTGCTCCAAATGCACACACATATTTGTAGAAATGTCCCAGCGTGGCATCACTACATTTTACTTAATATTGTTTCCTGGTGAATTACACCCCTTATTTGGTATACTAGANATTTGTAGAAATGTCCCAGCGTGGCATCACTAGATTTTACTTAATATTGTTTCCTGGTGAATTACACCCCTTATTTTGTATACTATATTAATTACAGCTATCACCACGTGTGTTGTCCATTTTGGTACTGGCTTTTAAATGATATTCAGAATTTTGAAAATAAATATAATGCACCTAGGGTACATAACTAACTGCCTCATTGTAATTATTTTGCATTATGTTGCTCTGCGTGAATTAAGGAAATAAAAAAATGCAACTGTTATTTGTGTGCGCCCCAGTATCCACGGCTCTATCGTAGATACGTTGTGCGTATGCTCCAAAACGCGATAACGCACGACACCACAATCGTAAGGGAAACATCATAAGAAATTAATGAACTCAAGAACACAAATAAGTAATTGGCGAACAGTAACTCACTTCCTAACCATCGAGGAAAAAAGTCCTACAGTAAACTGTCAAATTCTGAAAATCCCACAAGTTTCTTCCTTACGTTTTGTATACTTCTGTCTGACGCATAAAAATTACAGGATGCCATAGACTTCAGCGCACATGAGTCATTTAGGACGTTTCTAATGAATCAGGCACCAAGTGTTTCGCGAGTAGAGTTGGCAGCAGGCTACGCTTCACGATCCTATTTATACTTCGGCCACTGTCTTAAAAAAAAAGAAATTGGCGCCTGCTATAGTAACGTGAATCAGACTCACTGTTGCTTCCTGTTGACTATCGTTTGAACAGGGCGTGCTTACGGAGCTGCGGCTCGATCATAACTAGGGGCAGTGATATTTCGCGAGAAGATTTCGAGACAAGATACATTCCAAAGCGCTGCCGACCGCATCGCGTTACTCTGATTGGTTCCATACCTCTGTTATTTGCATACGCACGCCTATACCAGCTGTTTTTGGCTCTTCAGTGTAGTATTGAAGTCTACTATGTGCTCCGATTTTTATGCGAAAAGTCACTGGCCCTAATCATAACAGTAAAATAAAGGAAATAAATGTTTGAAGTATACCTTGCCCCTAAACGAATACTCGGGTCTCTACAAATAAAACTCAATCCAGCTGAAAAATTAATTATTCTACGTGTGTTTAAGTTTCATCTTACCGTAAGGTTACTTCGCGAGACTTTCCTAACCCCACTGCTGAGGGGCGTAGTGTGTCGGCAAGGCAGTTAACACCTGGCAACCCAGATAACACGTGGAGTGATAGGAAGCCGCCATCTTGCCACGCAATCGTCGGAAAACCACGACACAAGCCGTCGCAAGGGAGGCAGGACCCAACCTTACCCCCACCCTCCTTTTCCACTACCCCGGCAAGTAACTTCATGCTGTACCGAACCTGTCGGCGTTGTTTTCAATGAGGGGCTTCTAATGAAAACTTTGCGGGAGCAGCCGTAACGCTTAAGTGAAGAGGAGAATGCCCCGGCGCCCTTCGAACCTGTCCGTTGTTGAGGTCAGGGGTGTCCAGGCAAGCCAACTTGATGGTTAAAGTGAAATATGACATGTACAGTGTTTCGAAAGTTATCCTAAATGTGTTTAACCGACCGTCATTTCACCTAAAGTGGTTTTTCCAACATTCAGGAGAAACGACCTTAGGTATACTGACAGCTACCCCCTGATATTTTACGCTTCTTTTAGTAAAATTTTTTAAAATGCAAAATGACATTTTTAAAGTAATTACAACATGTTTTGTCACTGTACATACGAAAAAAAGATAGGGGCCTACAATTTTTTGAAACAGAAATTTAACTTTAGTTATTTCACAATACATTCAACTTATACTTAAAAATAGTACGTGGGTTAAAAAAAATTGGCACATACCTACATACCATTCGTAATTTCTCAATACTCCTTACACTTTTGTGGCAAATTTAATTAGCAATTTATTATTTACAGTAAAAAATTTTCTGGTAAACTTCCTAAACTGTAATGGAAATTAAAAACCTATACACTGTATGGAAATAATAGCACACATCAAGCTGCAGATATAGGAANCCTAAACTGTAATGGAAATTAAAAACCTATACACTGTATGGAAATAATAGCACACATCAAGCTGCAGATATAGGAATGTTTAGCTTCGCTACTATACAAAGTCGGTAACATCCCTACGCATTTGAGAGTTTCCTGAGCAAATGCAGGAACGCTGCAATGAATGTATCGAGGGAAAAATTACCATTCTCGCTGTTTCCCAAAGTGTATACACTAGCATGAAACATTTTCGTATATTTCTTAGAATGTAGGGTAGCCGCAGAAATGTTTATGCTGATAACCAAACTACGGTTAAATAATGAATAAAATTTCCCCTGGTAATTACAAAATTAAAAAAATTTCAATTACCACCACAATACGCATCTCGAAGGAGCTACGCAGACAAAATATTTTGTAGCGACAAGAAAACACATAGCATAATAGCACATGAACTCGGGTCCCATGGTTTCACGATATGCTACAAATAATAACATGTT
>NQII01001421.1:85809-118732 GCA_002778355.1 Clitarchus hookeri
TTTTTTTTTTTTTTTTTTTTTTCATATTGTGCGAACTATGCTTATGTAACAATATTCATTCCCTATTTGAACACAGCATTTTCAAAGGACTTAGTGGAAATGGTAATCTGTAGGTAGGCCTATTTAAAAAAAATGCACCTTTATTCTTACGGGCATTTAGGAAATCTCGCAGAATAAGAACAAAATTTAGGGAAGCTATTTTAAACAGTTTTTTTTTAATACGCAAAACTTTTGTTACCACAATTAACTATATTTCTCAAGTTGTTCATAGATCAATTTATAATACAAATACTGCAAATACATTCACACACGTGGTACGGTTTACATTATAACGAAATAACAGTCTAACTGTGGTTCTGACGTATAACGCACACCTTGTTCATATAATCTTTTTCTGGAAATGGCGTTACGTGTAATGCGTGCAAGTTGAACAGGGTCTGGCTATAAACAATTTTATTTTACGATATGCAATGGCGTTACGTAAGACTGAGAGAGCAAGCTCACAGGCTTTATGGCGACTTGAACTTATTTATTAGCCGTTACGTGAAGCTCAGTGGGCTTGACTAACAGCGCTGCGTAGCTGAAGGACACACAAGAGCGTAGAGCAGTGTTGCTAACTTAGTGGATTTTACACCAGAATTGGGTGGACTTCAACGCCTACCTAGTTGGAAAAATTGATAATATTGAAAAAATTGTGGATAAAATAGAGAATTTTTAAACTGTCGGGGTAATATGCAGGACAAATTTATGGAAAGAAAAATATGTATCTCTAATTGGAGTGTCCAAATATTAAAATAAATTGTATGTTTGTATGTATATATATGTATATTTATAGCATAATTGTATAGCCACTATTCATTAATTGGTGGTACAAGGTTCGCACCATGAAAACTTGATAATCTCCTGCTGAAGGAAAAGCAAACTCTTACTTAAATCCAAGTTATTTACTTGTATTTATTAATTAAGTGAATGTATTAGCATTTGCTATGTTTAAATTGATTATTTAACAGTCAAAACATTTTATCAGTAAAAAATTACTAAAAATAATAATAATAATTTGGTAAGTGGTGGCAGTGGAGGACAATGGTAAACTGGTAATGTTTAGTTACATCACATGTGCATTTATAAGTATTAAAATGTGTCTAGAAGTTAGTTTAAAGATAATGTCAAACAATTATTGGAATGGGGTATTTTGTCGTTGTTCGAGAGTTGATTATAGACATGTTCATAATCTAGTGGATTCCGATGGGTTTTCACTTGTTGCCTAGTGGAATTTACTATCTACGTGTTGGTAATACTGGCGTGGTACGAGAGAACTTGCTGCCACAAACCATTAAGCTGTGGTTACTAGCGCCGGTCGGCATCACCATTATTTACGACCCATTGCGAGCGATGGACTCAATGTTTTATTAGTCGGTCTTCAACTGTCTGAGAACGCCACAGCCCCGACGGCATCAGTTGACAAGCTCACTCACGTATTCATGAAATATTCTGCAAACATCAACCACCGAGTTTATTTCCGGTCATTGATCCCGAGGATGACATACCTGACTGCAGCAAACGTACAAAGACACGCTCACTAACGGCATTAACATAATTTTCAAACAAAGACTGTACAACGTTGAAAGTAATTGTTTATGGTAGGTCGCAGTCTTTAACTATAGATGCGTACGTGTTACGACGGTTAAGTGTAAGAAAAGGCAGAGAGACTTAACTTAGCCATAAAAAAAATACAAGCACTAAATAAAAATTATTTTTGCCTGCCCGACGGAAATGTACGGTGCTATCGGTTTATCATTGGCGTTTTCTTTCCGGACTTGCTTACCATTTGTTTACACGTAGCGAAAGGATACAAAGTGAGTAGCAAGAAAGCAGAACTTCAGCAGGGCTTCAGAGAAGTGGTCGCCCTTTCCAGTGGAATAGTGCCCAGCCACGCATGACTGGGATGTCGTCGGACATCATGACACGAGTAACAGTCGGGCAGAGAATGGGGAAGAAACAAGATCTCAGCGCATTTAATCGTGGCTAGATCGCCGAGGCAATGCACGCACGGGTTACTCAGTTCCCAAGTCGTGTAAGCATTGGGATGTCCACGGGCCACCGTATCAAGAGTGTATCGCGAGTTCATGAATTCGGGTAAAAGGCACTGTCGCCAAGAACAACTGCTGTGGCGTACAACGTATCGACGACAGGTGCCGCCAGCGGCTAGCTCGGTTGGTAGCAGCGTATAGACAGGTCATAGTGCAGCAGATCACTCGCTAACTGAATGCTGGACCACAATGACCTGCAAGCAGCCGTACCACCCAGAACCATCTCCTCGCTACGGAGTACAGCAGCCGCCGCCCCTCTAGGGTGCCACTGCTCACCGCACGTCACAAGCCTCAACGAATAACGTGGGCGCGGGAACTCCACCATTGGACCCTCGGAAGTATGGAGAAAGGTCGCCTGGACGGATAAGTCGAGGTATAGATTGGTACACGCCAATGGCAAGGCACGAGTACGTCGCCAAGCACATGAAGCGATGGATCCCTCGTGTCAGCACGGCGCAGTTCAAGCCTGTGGGGGGTGATACCATATGGGGACTATTTACGTGGTATGATGGGTCCCCTGGTACACGAGCCATCGTCCCTCACTGGTGAACGATACAGAGACCTGCTGGTGAATCACGTGCACCCGTTAATGCGCCTACAGCACCGTGCACTAGCCCACCGCTCCCGAATTGTGACCGAGTGGTTGCATGGAATACTCCACGGACTTAAGATGCTTGGCTGGACCCCGAGATCACCTGACCTCAATCTGATTGAACACATCTGGGATAATGTCCAGAGGAATGTGAACGCTGTGGATCGTGATGCGACCGATCACCGAGCATTGTTGGGGGCTGTGCAGCAGTCATGGATCAGTACGGATCCCGCCCACTTCCTGTGCCTTGTGGAGTCCGTGATAAACGCCTGTCAGGGGGGAAAGGGGGTGCAACACGCTACTAGGCAGGTAACACTAATTCGACTGCTTACGAGTGTATGCTGGTCGATGCATTTTGCTCCATGCAAGTGACAATATTCGCATATGACTGGAGGAATTACAACAGGCAGAAAGAAAAATGTGAGCCAGACTTCCGGAAAGTGTTCCAATTAAACGCGAAGAGAGCATAACGCGTGTCGTTGAGCGTTACTTGCCGGCATAAATGGCCGCCGGCTAATGCCGTATTGCACGCGACAAGCCGTCGCAGGCGAACACGATAACCCGACTCTTGGTTTTCTCTTCGTCGCCTCGCGGGAACGAGGAAGAGGAGGGCGTCTTCTTCTTGGCTGGAGGGCGACAGTCGCGCCTCGCGACAAGTTTCTTCACGAGTTTATTTGGGCGTGAAGTGCCCGATAATGAATTAGCGAGTCACGGCGCCTTCTAAAAGCCACAAACGGAGACGGCCTCGACGAACCCAGAGGAAGAAAGACATGCAAGTGTAAAAATGTTTTGTACGTTCTGCAAAGAATTCTTTCGGGAAACTTAGTTGCCATTTTTTTTGTATCACTGCATGTAAAATATAGTGTCTTTACCACAAACTGTTTTATGAAACATACAAAATTGTTTATGCGTCCCCATGTTTATAATAAGTTTGAGGTTTGCAGTATTTGTTTGTTAAAACTCAACTTAAGTTTTACACATTCCACGATAATTAATGTAAAATTAGCCCTAATTTACTTGTAGTGTTACACAAAGAATTGTTTGTAAAAGTACAAATAAAATTACACCAAGGAAAAAATTGTTTCTAGGATTCTGAGTCGATTATTTTTCAACAAATGAAGTAATTTTTGCATCTTTGCCTAGCTTCTCATCGAAGCGATCCCTCTGTTAAAATATTTCGTATATTAAGGAAATGTACCGTTAATATGCGGAAACGCAATCGGCAAGGAGAAAAAACGGAGCTGAGCTGAGGTACAAAATACGGAACGTCTTCTTATTTGATCTTACAGCTTTGGGTTATCAAGGACGAGCTTCCTTACGCGAAGCTCTCTTCTCCACCGTAACCATAAAACTATAGTTTCTGCGACAGTTAGTATGTCCACGCCACTTTGTTCCATTCCCTGTAACACCAAACATGTATCATAAGAAAGAGAATTGAGACAGTGTCTTTGTTTTGTAATCAAGAGCATGTATCGCATCTGGATGTTCTTGGGTTCGATTGTGGCTGACACAATGAGTGATGGGAGGGGAACAAAGTGGATGTGTGTCGATGCGTGTAGGAGTGTCATTCATTTTACGCCATCCCTCGCNAGTCGCGCCTCGCGACAAGTTTCTTCACGAGTTTATTTGGGCGTGAAGTGCCCGATAATGAATTAGCGAGTCACGACGCCTTCTAAAAGCCACCGACGGAGACGGCCTCGACGAACCCAGAGGAAGAAAGACATGCAAGTGTAAAAATGTTTTGTACGTTCTGCAAAGAATTCTTTCGGGAAACTTAGTTGCCATTCTTTTGTATCACTGCACGTAAAATATTGTGTCTTTACCACACACTGTTTTATGAAACATACAAAATAGTTTATGCGTCCCCATGTTTATAATAAATTTGAAGTTTACAGTATTTGTTTGTTAAAACTCAACTTTAGTTTTACACATTCCACAATAAGTAATGTAAAATTAACTACAATTTACTTGTACTGTTACACAAAGAATTGTTTGTAAAAGAACAAATAAAATTACACCAAGAAAAATTTGTTTCTAGCACTCTGAGTCGATTATTTTTCTAAGTAATTTGTGCATCTTTGCCTAGCTTCTCATCGAAGCGATCCCTCTGTTAAAAATAAATTTTCGTGTATTAAGGAAATGTACCGTTAGTGTGCGGAAACGCAATCGGTAAGGAGAAACAACGGAGCTGAGCTGAGGTACAAAATACGGAACGTCTTCTTATTTGATCTTACAGCTTCGGGTTATCAAGGACGAGCTTACTTACGCGAAGCTCTCTTCGCCACCGTAACCATAAAACTATAGTTTCTGCGACAGTTAGTATGTCCACGCCACTTTGTTCCATTCCCTGTAACATCAAAAATGTATCATAAGAAAGAGAATTGAGACAGTGTCTTTGTTTTGTAATCAAGAGCATGCATCGCATCTGGATGTTCTTGGGTTCGATTGTGGCTGACACAGTGAGTGATGGGAGGGGAACAAAGTGGATGTGTGTCGATGCGTGTAGGAGTGTCATTCATTTTACGCCATCCCTCGCNTGAGTGATGGGAGGGGAACAAAGTGGATGTGTGTCGATGCGTGTAGGAGTGTCATTCATTTTACGCCATCCCTCGCCCCTCCCACACACACTTACTTATTCAAGGAATGTGGAAAGAGAGGCTGATATTTATCCGAAACTTACTTGCGTGCTCCACACAGCCAAAACAGTAACGACAGACACGATGTTATGCTTGACAATTGGACGACACAACGAAGATGTATGGATCTTTAAATGACTATCGATGAGTTATCGGCAGGCACGTGACTGGATAATAATGTCAAGGAAAGCAGATTAGTGCGGAATCCTGTTTTAGAAAATGGTTTTCCCCAATACCTCACCTCTTGGCTTAAGATTCAGATGGTCTTCGCGACAAAGAATTTCATTATTACTTTATCATCATCACTGGCTTCGAGCAACCATTTCCTGTGCATTCCACAGATTCATCAATCTGCAAGCTACTTACTGACTGAAATGTTAGTGAATCAACCTCCCACTTATTAAAAATAACTGAAAAAGCTTTTGCCAGTTTAAAATCTTGAGATGCTTTGGCGTAAATTCGGGAGACCCTCTTGTTACAGTCGGAAACGAGCAAGCAAAGAAGTGTGTTGTTTGTGCCTCGAAACACAGCCCGTTTGTGAACATTTATTGGCCTATCAAGCCTGGTGTTGATTACTGAATATGTCGACACGGTAATCTCGCCAGCTGGTTCGAGGGGCCACGTCGGGAAAACAGGTTTATATTACCGACGCAAAAAACTGGCTGCTGCAAGCACAGCAAGCGCAAGGGGAGAAAAAAAATTATTAAGCCAATAAATTCAAAGTGTTGCAACTTTCTACAGGTCATAACACGCTCACTACGCCATGCTGATGATGGCATATGAATACTGATAAAGCTAAGTGTCACCGCTTATTTTATGAATTGTGCCAGTAAATTACGTTCAACTGTGGGCGTTAAAAAGACTATTCCTTATTAGGAAAAAAGTGTCTCTGGTAATTAGTGATGGCTGTAATATCTAATAAAAATTATACGTTTGTATACCCTTATATGCACCAATTATATCCAGGAGGAATTGGGTAAGTATTACTTCAAGGAAAGGCTTTATTATTTGCGTTGGAATGAGCATTGAATACCAATATAAAAAGGGGGAATAATCCTACTATATTCGTATGACATCAAACACACANGCGTTGGAATGAGCATTGAATACCAATATAAAAAGGGGGAATAATCCTACTATATTCGTATGACATCAAACACACAACCTCAGATGAAAACGACAGGTTTTTTTTTTAAAAAAAGGAAGTGCTTTTCATTTGTTATTTGCCTTTCTGTAGTGGTTCTCTTTTTTGTCATGTGGTAAACATGGCCAATGGAGGCTATCCTATTACACTATATACCAAGATATTAGGAAAACAACTATAGATAAAATTGTATTCTGCCATCAGGGAAAGCTGACCCACGCCCTTAGTAACCAGTTTGTTCAGAAGACTGCTGTGGCGCCTGTATTTTACCAGTAAGAAAATTATTTTGATACTCCGTAAATGTTCATAGATCGAATCTGTGAAGATGCTAGTAACTATCAACTAAATTAAAACTTGTTAAGAATAATGACACATGGCTAATTTCTCCTGACAGACTACGAAATAGTTTCCGTAAAGTAGAGTGACTTAGAACATACTTTGTGACAAAAGAAATATGTCAAAAGAAATATGTCAAGCACACATATTATTTTTTTTAAAGTGGACATTACTTTAAAGTTAATGTTACAATATTAGCAAAAGGTGTACGATTTAGAATACAGTAATATAAGAAGAATATACATTTTTGTTGTTTATGCGTTTTCATTATAGTTTACATTGAAAATCTTTTATATGTCACAGAGAACGCTGCCGGGTACGACTGTAGCGCAACTACAACTCGTATATGCGGAGCGAGGTGACGGACTCCAATTCGGGATGACCTGGGTTCGAATCCTGGTCCGGCCATCCTGATTTCGGTTTTACGAGGTTTCCCGAAATCACTTCCAGGAGAATACTGGGATGATCCCTTGCTGAAGCTATTGCTTCCCGCTCCTTCATCTCTGAGCTACTTGCTACATCTCTTAACGANTAAGCTATTGCTTCCCGCTCCTGCATCTCTGAGCTACTTGCTACATCTCGTAACGATCACGCTGCCGACGAGACGTTAAGCTCTACGTACCTAAAACTTGCATAATTAAATTGGCGATTAGGGCCTTCAGCTCCCACGCTTGTGTGAAAGGTTCCGCTCCAGGCGTAATNTTCAGCTCCCACGCTTGTGTGAAAGGTTCCGCTCCAGGCGTAATTCGATGTCCGATCCTTCCGATAGTCTTTCATGCCACTAGTGGATTCCAGGCGGAAACTGAAACACAGCTACATAGTAGTTACCACTGCGCGAGCGCGACCAACTATCATCCTCGAACATCAAGCATTTGAAGTATTGTGGTGTTCGAGATAAGCATTTCGCTCACTGTGCGCATATCTAAGTCCTTTACCAACGAGGAACGTGCCTGATTTGTGCCAGACGGCAGCAGTTGCAGACACAACCATCTCAGCATCTTGAACAGGGAAGATGTTAGCCTACGTGCTTCAGTTGCTGGGCAACAATCCCATCTTCATTCCGAAGCTGCTCCATCCTTGTCTCATTATAAGCGCTATCCAGGCTGCTCGGCAAAGACAGGTCAGAAAATCCGAAGCTAGAGAGCGAAATGTTCCAAATATGTGTTATCACACCTTACACATTCTTCGTTCATAACTATCGAGAAGTCGGGAAATTTTTTAATAAAACCGTTACTATTCTAAAAACGCAAACATTTTGACGAAACTTTGGTGTTATTAATTAATATCACATTCAAATAATAACATTGCACGAACTGGTTAGTAAATATTTTCGGTTTTTTTATTCTTAAAATAGTTTTTGTACATATTTCTTTAGTTGCAAAAGAAACGCTCATCAAAACAGGCAAATGTGGGCCTCTTTCCAAGAAATGTAGCTAACGTTTCAAGCTCAAACACGTTCAAGCTTTCGTGTCAAGGGCAAGTCTTATCATCAGTTAACCTATTTCATTCCGCAATGATAAACACGCGAACAATCTCATCAGGGCATGTAAACACTGGTCGTGAAGCTCACTACAAATCTCTTACGGTAGTTAACGCTGTGGCGGAGACTGAAGCAATAAACACAGCATGTCCGCAGTGGCAGCGGTGTACGGTGGCGCCAAGTGCAGGTAGCGGCAATGCAGATGAACTACTTGGGCAACGTGACTGATACGGCGGCCACCTTGGATTTCTGGAATTTCCGCTGCAGCCTGCAGTTTCGGATGTAGTTTTACGTTCTGCGGCTCAACTAAGCAAAAAACATTCCATTTTACATTTTCAAAGAATAGTTATTACTGTCGTGCAAAAAAATTCTTTAAACCCCTTGTAAATGAACTTGCACCAAAAAATTTATAAATACAAGATAGCGGGACTGATTCCCTATGAGCTGACACTCATTGCCTAAAAAAAATTCGGGATGTGGATGTGTTGGGGACAAGGGCATAGGTTACTTGAATACGCCTGTGTTATCGTTTAATATTTTCTTCGGGATATGCGAATAAAATGAAAGTAACGAACTTGGTACGCTGTTTTTATGGCCTAAATCGACATATCTAGACGAGATTTTTCGTTTGGGCACGAAAATTAACGCGCTAGCTCATCAGGAGTCGCGAAATATCTTACTAGGAAATATTTTCCCACACTCAAAATTGACGCCAGTGGCCGCGGACAGCCAATCGAGCCTCGCGCATGCACGGCGCCAACTCAAGGTCGTACTCACATGGTAGTCGTACATCCGATCGAACGATACTCCATTCACTTCAATCGTGTTGTTAGTCACGAAGTTATACCGTTGGAATTGATCACCCTGAAAACGTTACATCACCGTTTCGTTCCTGATACTTCACGAGTAATTTTTTTTAAAGGTGTTTTTACGTCGACAAAACAAGAGAGAAACAACGGTACCCTAAACCAGAGTATGTTTCTGTTCCGCGGGAGACACATTCCTGCGGAGTGCACGCTTGATGGTTGGGATAGAAAAGGAGGGGGGGGGGGAAGGTGGAGCACCTCACCAGCTATCGCCACGGGCAAAGTACGATCTCATGAAAAAAAAATGGAACACAGCTGGTAATCCGCGAAATGTGACACAATAGTTCTGATAGCAGGCAAAAAGTAGTGGCAATGTTAAGTTGACCCAGACGACGACGTTACGTTTCGACTGCCACTGAAATTTTTTTAATTGGCAAGCGAGTTATGTAGGCCTACTATAGTAGTACTGGCCTCCGCCTGCCCAAGTGAAAGAGAGAGACAGAACAACTTGCAAAGCACCGACCACAGGTAGCTGGCAGGCGGGCAGACGAATCTGCAGGCNTATATATATTAAAGGGCTCCTAACAGTATCAACACCTATCCGGTCTTCAAAAGTAAGCCGCAATGCATAGATTAATATTCTTCCCGAGTATTTCCACGCGCGGATATTTTCACAAGTGTGATCGCAATCAAACAAAATAAAATAACTTTTCTTACGGCTGATTTCAGAGTGGGGAGATATTAAATGTAAGTGTACAGTAAAAGCATAGATCGTCGGGCACAAGTTAAGCTTAACCTTAGGTGCTTTCTGTGCAAACATGTGACTAAGAGAACGTGAGTCGTTTTGTCACGACCGAGTGGAATCTGACGTACCAACTCGTCCAGTATTCGCGCGCTAAGGTCCCGTTTCGAATACGAGTTGTTAGTTGAGATGGACCTAATGTCTGGTAGGAAGGGCTTAATGTCCCGTCGACAGCAACGTCATGAGAGATGGAGCAATCAGCCTAGAGAAGAGGAACGGAGAGGGAATCAGCCATGGACTGTAGTAAGGTCCATCCCAGCATTCGCCTGGAGTGATTTCGAAAAAAACATGGACAGCAAAAACCGGGGTGGCCGGATAGGAAATCGAACCCGTGTCCACCCGAACACGAGTCCAGTGTGTTACCACTGCGCCACATCACTCAGTCGGGTACAAGTTGGGAAGGGAAATTTTAGAATACGAAAAATTCCCTTCCTACGTTTAGGACCGCGCCATTCAACTTCACAAGTGTTCACACACACTATATCAACTACTTGCAACGGTGGCTTAGCGGTTAACCTGCTCACCTCCCACCAAGGCGAACCGGGTTTCAATACTCGGCCGGGTCACCAGATATTCGCATGTGGGAAAAGTGCTGGACGATGCCGCTGGTCGGCGTGTTTCCTCGGGGATCTCCCGTTTCCCGCCGCCCTTGCAATCCGGCACTGTCACCTCACCCTTATCGACTGTCAAACCCGCGATGTTAAGAGCCGTTCAAACCTATCCATTCCTCTCGTGTCGTGTAATGTTATTCTCCTATTAATGCACGTTGACTGACCGATATCTTTACCAATTCCAACATGGAATGGGGAAAAATTCACCTGTGAAAGCAGGTCGGTATTTTAACCCTTTACACCAACACAACGAGCCATGCGTGCTAATCTGCGACCAAACACGCTCGATTTAATTTCCCCTTTGCAGCTGCAAGAAAATTTTCTAAGATTTCGTGGCAAAGTGTTGGCCCCATATCGGAAACGAGATCGTAACACGTCAAAGTAGATTGCATTAGCATGTCAATGAGGCGGCCCGAATTAACGTCCAATGTGTAACCGTAGTGTAGAATTTTGGCTTCATAATCTGCCCTAAGATAAAATTGACTAGCGTACACCGGTCATTCAAGTCAACCAGGGCAGTTATAAGACTTTAAAGATACCGTTTCAAAAATAATTTTGTTCTGTTTGCAGGAAAAGACAATCGGGTTAAGACTGCATAATATATTATTAATAAGTATTTGCGAGGGTATGTAAAAAAAGTTCAATTTTTTTTTAGTACTCTTAAAAATATTATCACATATTTTGAAAGCAGCATTCCATTTATAGTTAATCTAATTAGAAAGTATTTCAATCTCAAGTAGGTATTTGCAAGTGAGTGAGTGAAGATATTTGGGTTGCTCTTAATAGCGAGGTCTTGAGCGCCGATGAGACTGATAGAGGTGAGTATGGAGCGGCGCCGGAATGAAAAGGCGGGGGAAACGGGAGATCCCCGAGGAAACACGCCGACCAGCGGCATCGTCCGGCACGATTCCCACATGCGAATATCTGGTGACCCCGCCGAGGATTGAAACCCAGTTCGCCTTGGTGTGAGGCGAGCAGGTTAACCGCTAAGCCACCGTTGCAAGTAAATCCGGGAGTGAGACCGCTGGTAATCAAACCAGGTTTGCCTTGATGGGAGGCGAGAACTAGCTGCTGCTCCATTGCAGCTTCTCACGCGAATTGGAATCCACGTACGGGTGGCCGAAGTTACAAGAAACAGCAAGTAATAGCCTCGACGGAAAACTTAAATCAATGCTCTTGTGGTGGATGATGTATTCTTGGCGACTATCGTGTATTTTTGGCAGAAAAATAAACCCATAGTGTGCCTAACATTAGGCGTGAAATAAACTTCACTTGCAACACCCTGGACCTTCGAAACGTATATTTACGAAGAAGACATGCCCGACTTTCATGGCCGCCAAGTTTTAGTTTATAGCACATTATTCACAGGCCTTCTAGTAGTTGGGTTGGCACACTGTGGTCCACGGACAACTGGCGATCCGTGGCTATGTCCTAAGTGGTCTACGAGACAAATTTTATAAATAAAAATGCTCAGTCTTTTATTGAGGTAAGTCATTTTAATGAGTAGTTAAATATTATTGCTATGCTTCACTGCATGAATGGAAAAAATGCCGACGAAGACGTGTTAAATGGACACTCTGTACCTAGTGGTCAATGATAAAGGAAAGTCTGAGTACTACTGTACGATACGGCGACCTGATCAGCGCGGTTTGCAGACCGCGTGGTTGCCTGCTCAGTGTCCAAACATGTTGAGTCACGCCGATGATCGCGGGTACTTACCGTCACTGACAGCTATTTTTTCCACAACAGGAGTACCCACTAATCTGCTTCCCATTGATACCCTGCTTACAATCGTGTACCTGCCGGTAGTTCATTAATGATCTTAGAATGACTAGACGTCTTCGCTGTGTCTTACAATTTCCAGCCGTCACATCTTATCTAGTTTCGTTAGTGTGTTTGCCGATATTGAGAGCGTAAGGAAGTTCCGGGTTGATACCTACATCTCCACGTCATTTGGATTGAGTGGAAGAAAAACTGGGGCACAAAACGAGAAGCAATCCTACTCTTATCGACATACTACCACCCACTTTGCCCAATTCGTTTATTCCGTCAGGTCTGGAACAACTGGGACAGATACTTGACAGTCTTTCAAACGTAATAATTTCCGCTATGAAGTTTTGCTACTAAGTTTTATAACTATCATATTTCGCGTCGAGCTTGATGCTACAGACCGTTGCCACAGACATAATATCCGTTCAAGGCCTAAAATTCGCAACAAAAAAAAAACTTGCAAATAACCTTCAGTGGGCAGAATTCATTTCGAGAGGCAGTCGAGGAAGTGGCTGCATTGGATAGCTTGAATAATTCGGTTTATTGAGTCATAATTTTAATACTCGCGTTCATCACAAAGTAAAGCATTCAGCAACTGATACTTATGGGGTATTGTATATTAATTTTTTTTAACGGCGTGTTGTAGGTTGCCGTAAACTGCACTTCCGGTAAACATATAATTTTTACTCTCGCTCTGAGATGTAGCTAACGCCATAATTTCCACCTGCGCTCTCTGACGCCCATGAGTATATAAGCTGGGGCGCAAATGCGGATTAAAACCACATGAGCATATTGCGAATGGATAGCAAGCAATTTTTTTTTTCACGACTTCACTTTGCATAACGGCGGAGGTGTGTAAAACACAAAACCATATAATTTTATTAAAAAGCGGTTTCTTAAGTAAACAATAAAAGTGTCTTTCAAATGAAATATTCAGCATGTGAATTCAGAAGCTCAAGTATGCTACCATGTCCTCCACAAACTTGAAGACACGCGGTCTACACTGGAAAAAAAAGTCACTACGAAATTACTTTCACGTGTAATTAACTCTTGAAAATATAGGCTACCGATACATTTAAAGGTAAAGTGTCTTCTTCTGCAGCCCGAACATCTGGCACGATGGACGACAGTAAAGAAGAATTCTTTATAATCTTACAGACTGCAGGCCTTATGGAGATCTTCAGCCGGTTTCATACAATCAATTTACAAAACATGTATCATAATAACAGACCGCAGATTATCGATGCGATATATTGATTACATGATAATTTTTAATCGACTGTCTACCTTACACGCCTGCAAATTTTCTTCAGTTGCGGGCCGACATCTTTGTGAGCTGGCTATTTCATCACCTGTCCGGACCAATTTAGATTCGGCCGCGCTGATAGCGGACTTCTATAGGTTGCCTGTGAGCAGCTTTGGCAGCGACACAAGTGCATCATGCAGCCACTAAAGAAGCTTCTGTTGTCTTTTTAATACGGTGACAGAAAATAGTTTCGTGATAAAGACACTGATCAAAACAGACGCTCAGTAAAATTGACAGAGGTACTTAACTTCAGGGGGCCTGAATGTGTTACTTAATAATACTTCTGCAGTCATATTTCGAAATAGTTGAACGCAATTATATCATCAGAATATTTGCAAAATGGATGCGAACAGAGAGCTTGGGGATGCGGATGAAAAACTTGTTGAGTGCGAGGTGAAAGATATTTTGGACATCCTAGCCAGGCTCTGCAATGTGTACAGAAACCAGTTTTTGCAGCCAGGGTCTGCGGAGCGTGCGAAAATTCAAGTATACTCATTTGTTAGTTATTAATATTTACAATCGCACGCACCATCTGCCACACAGACATCACACAGGATGTCTTATTCCACACAAATCACACAGTATATTATAGGCTGTTCACTGTTAATAGAACACTTTCGAAAGCCCTGCTTAGGATCTATTTTTCCTCTTCATACTGTATCCTTCTGCCATATATAAAATTGAGAATGCCCTGGGCCTGGCCACTTTGTTCATGCGCTATTCAAGTAACACGGTGGAACTGTTAAAAATGTGTTACAAATATGAGAGTAACATTAATGTGTATAAAAAAGGGAAAATTGCATCAGTGACCATACACTTAAAACATTAAACTAACAATCCGTCAAATGGCCAGAACTACTATTAATTCACTGCCAACTAAACTGGGAGCATGCATGGCAGTGTATAATGCAGCATATATGCAGTTTTATGTTCAGTATTTTTTTTCTCAAAGGTTTGTATTAAAAGTAATAACGTTACCGTGAACAGTCTACGAGAGCGCTACACTTCACTGCATCGTTCAAAGGAACAACAACCCATCCGCCACAGCTGCCCGATAGCAGTTTAGCCTATGATGCATCTCAGCTACTTCTTACATTCGACGCTACCATGAACTTTTCACTTTTTGAAACCCATTATATGATGACGACATAACAAGAAACTGAAATAACGATATCTGCCACGCTGTTATTGACTCGAATTGAACAAACTGCACTAGGAGATTTATAAAATCAATCACGATATTATACACAAATACGCTTAAAACAATGCATGCTCTTAACTCACAAGATTCGCCAATTTAATTTTTACAAAGGTTCGAACAGCTCGCGGCAAACCCATGTTTTAAGCCAAATAAACAAGCAATAGACACAATGCCGGCCGGCGTCGAACCAGCCTCAGTATCTGCATATCAGCTAAACGAAAAAACTCGGAAACATTAAGTTATTACAACTTTTAAAAACACGTTAAGTTTCAATGGCACAGTTTTTTTTAACTGCGCTATTTCTGAACAGCTACCTTTAGCAGTCGTGTAACAACGCGCCAAAACAGGTGGGAAAAAAAGTTTCATCTTAAGCTACATTAAAATGTATTAAACTTTTGAAACAAGAAAATCCCCGTAATAAAAGAGTTCACAAAGCTCGACCGGCTAGTTTGTAAAAGTTAAAAAGTTTAACACGATCAATTTCCACTATCAATTTTTACGAAACGAACTATTAATTGCAAAGTGCGGGGCATATAACTAGTCACTAAAACTTAAAAAATGTTCGTAAATGACTTCAAAAAACGACCGTGATAACAGACAAGATAAATTTAAGATAAATATAAACAGGCAAACTTTTATTGAAGTTCACGATCTACCCGTGAAGAGGGCGGTGTCACGGCTGTCGACACAGATAACAGATAACAAAAAAAAAATTGTTTCGCTCACCTTAGAAGATGACGTCACAGGGAGGGCGGAAATGGCTAGGACCGCCACGGCAAGGCAGCACAGCGTCCAACAGTTGATCTTGGATTTTTTCCCACACATCCTGTTTCCAGTCTTTATAGGCGGCGGATCAGGTGAGCGACCCATGCTTTCAGTCTCTCCGAAACCCCCTAAACGAGTTAGGGGATTACAAACGCCGCGGGGGAGGAATGAAAGAATAAGACGAGGGAATGTACACGGGATAGGAGTGAAAAAGTTTCAAAAAAGTGGTTTGCGCTAGGAAGACTTGAGGGGGGTGGGGGCGAAGGGATCGGCGGTCACATGTGACAGAAGCGCATCGTCGCTAACGGGATGTTTGAAAGCCGGCTGAAGACTAAACCGCGGCACACGACGCGCGTGCGTGGGAGAGAGTACAGAGGCGAAGGACAGGATTGCTGCTCGCTGCTGCCGAAAAGAGCTCCTTCCCCGGCCGAGACGACCGCCAAGAGTGTCTTGGCCTGCCCGGCGTCGCTGTTTGAAAGGTTGGCCTCCGTGCGAGCCCGCCCGCCCAGCCGCTAGCAGCGCTCCACGCGGACGCAGAGAGAACTACCAACGCCGGCCGCTCCGTAGTCGCCGCGCGCGCGTGGGTTCGCCTTTTTTTTTATTTCTCCGCTCTTCTTTTATTTTTCCCTCCGTGCGTGTATGTGTGTGTCGGCTTCTTGTCTCGAGAGCTGGAGCACTAATGCTGCTTTCAAGATAAACCTGAACCCTAGTAGCAACCCGGTCACTTTCCGATACCGATTGCTTGGAACTGTAATTTTCGTGGAGTGCTTTGGAGTATCTTTTTTTTTCTCCCCTCGAGTCCATCACGATTAAGCTTAGCAGGACTATAAATGCACTTATGTCAAATACGTTTCCCGAATAGACTTTTTCCGTCAGAAATTTCGAGAACTCATAGGACAATGGGGACTAAACAGTTTTAATTATCCAATCACGAGAGTCCCTATTTCAAGAATAAAAACAGGCGCGATATGTAATTTTTATAATAACCGAATGCTGGTTACATTCCCATACATTCTCGTCTTAATTTTTTATTTATAATGGGAGAATAAGATAAATGTTTCGCTAGTGTGTGGAATTAAATTTGCAGTCCTTTAAAGGTGTCGAGTTTACCAATATTTTTTTTAACCCACCAAAAGGTTATTTTCTAATTTATTGAAAAATGAAAATATCTGGGGAAAGGGGTCCTCTTTCAAAACTTGGTAGCTCACCGGGAGAAAACATTTATTATTAAAAAGACAATCACACGTGTAATATTTAATTAATTGCGATAGGTGATATTCAGCCCTGGAAATATCAAAATGTACTTGACACCCATAATTCGGTAAAACCAGCGCAAAATTATCTGTTGTTACGTCCTTTTTCAATAGAAACGGCTTGGCAATAAATGCCAGTGATGAATTATCTATCATCAAATGCCAAACTGACACCGACAGTTTTCAGAGTACGGCAAGCGGTAAAGGTCACATTTACTGAGGATTAACTCCTTGCCTTTGGTAGTTGACGTGTAGGAGACAAGAACAAAAAATTTCACTTCAAGTCATGTCTGGCTTGCTGAACAACACATCACTTATTATTATTATATATATATTTTTTTTATGAAACTGTTTGCTTGCGGATAACTGAATTAAATTTTCCCTGCAAACTGTAAACGAAAAAAATTTTGAATACAAAATCGTTAATGAGTATTTGTTATTGGGACATGTTGAGGCCCCCTCTTATGTTAAGAAACTACATTTGTCTATCACGGTAATTCTCAACAGTTTTTATTCATCGCGCACTATTCTTTGTAGTGAGTCCTTGTGGCACAACAAGATATAAGTTGGCAACACTGCCGGAATCAACAAGCACCAGTTCCTGTTATTAATAACTCAAATATTTTATTTTGAAATAATAATATTAATATCTGTGAGTATTTTTGGCTTGTTCCTTTTTCAATATTGACATTTAATGAGAATAATGAAATAATTTTTTCTTTCAATTTCACTAAGTGTTGGAAGTTTCGCTTAACGCTTAGATAGATTCGTTGCACACCCGTTGAGCACCACTGGTCTGTCGGGAGTCATCAATCAGCATATTTAAGTGTGAGATTCTTACGCTCACGATATGGCACGTCACCAATAAATCTTGTGAAAGAATGAGGATTTGCGGTCGTGCAGCTTAAAAACATCGAATTCATGAGGCAAAATGAACTTTTACGGGTGAAATCTGTAGTAAACTTCAGCGCATTTGTATATAGGCAGTTCAATATTAACCCGGTTGGACGAGTGAAATAATAATGTATTGTTGAACATGTTATGCTGAAATCACAATAACGCTACAGACGCTAAAGAGAAATGTCCAGACAAATAGTATTGAGACTCCTGTGAAGTCAGCGCGACATAAATCGCGAGTGCGACGCGATGTACGAATGTAAAATATGTCTACATTAATCGCGTTGCGGGCGCGACAGGATCGTAAATAGGCATATTCCACCATCTTCGTGGTGTCTAAGTTATTTAAACTGCGAGTATTATCTGTGTTAATAAGCCAAATGTTTACAACATGACTTTCATTCACAGTTGCATTGGGGTGGAGTATGCTAAC
Source organism: Clitarchus hookeri (assembly GCA_002778355.1). NCBI lineage: Eukaryota > Metazoa > Arthropoda > Insecta > Phasmatodea > Phasmatidae > Clitarchus > Clitarchus hookeri. Next base: position 103,932 of record NQII01001421.1, read on the forward strand.
ATGCGCAGAAGACGATAACCAGTTTACCCCATCTTAGGTTTATGGGAGAAACGAACGCACCGTATTTGTACGCTGAAAAGTCAAAAATAAATATTTATATAGACGACAATATAGAAATTAAATTTATTTCAACAATACACTCCTGAAAACCCAAATATGACAGTAGGAGAAGTTTACTTTACAAGTAACCTAAAACCAATGACTTAAAAATATTTTACGTATGAATTATTTGTGACCAGCAATTCCCAATATGCATACATAATTTACCTCTGGTTTTGGTTCACTATAACATAAGTTTAATAATGTAAAAAAAAAAAAAAGATTTAACCCAAAAAAGGTTGCGTTTATGTTAACGCCATTATAACGAATAAAATTAATAACACAACGAAATTTTCTGGAAAGTGTTCAGCTCAGTCCTGTAACGACATCCCGAAAATTTCAAAAGTTTCCCATTCCGAATAAATTGCCATTCCGAAAAAAAAACTGTCGCCATTTTGGATATATATATAAATTTATAAACACTATTAACGTGCAGAGGATGTCAGACTTTCTGAGTCAAATTTTTTTGTCATGCAAATATAACACTATATATTTAGCTGAACACATATAAATGAATGAAAATTTAATTTCCCAAAGTACTATTTCCACACATTTTATGTTTACGACGGCTACGGCCTTATTACCACTTCTATCGCATTTTTACTTAATAAATGAAAGTTGTATAGGATTAGAAAGCACACCAAACTCATGTACAATTATGTACTATACACAATAATACACCCATCAGCCCATCACGATACTCATGTGAACCAACATTTATACTGCCAGGTTGCAGCAACTCGAGGTTATGTTCTGGGTGACCTCAGCTCATCGACGGCTGAAGATACTACAAAAGCTGGTGAAATATTTTTGTGTTCTCTGTGCGGAGGGAAATCCACTGAGACTAAGTCAGTTGCGCTACCAGCTTTGTCTTGAGACCACAGCCAAACAACGCGTTGATATCGACTTCAGTGCTTCATCACTTCCGCCAACTTCAGATGCTGCAAGGAAGCCACCATTTCGCTTTTTCTTAACAAGAATGGAGAAACCCAAAGTTGGAGCGCAGTTGGAATACAATTAACGGACAGTGCTCTTCGACTGCAGCGTTTCGGGAGCCGGATATTATTACGTCTTCTACGTCTCGTATCACGCAACTGCGAGAAGTGACGTGTCGCAGCTGCGGATACCTCAGAAATAGACTGAAATGCTCCATCACGCGTGTGCACTTTTGTGGATATGGATGTAGCAACAGACTAGAACCATTAAAAGAGGACGAGGTTGGTGCACATAAAGAACCTTTTGATAAACCTTGGAAAAAAAAAACCTCTTGGACAGCTGTCTCGTTATGTAAGTAATATTCATATTTTCATGCCTCTCTATAAATTTCATCAGTAAACGAAATGTGTACGTATTTCGCAGTAAACAAGCGATCGTTACATAAACAATGGAAATACTTTNAATTTCATCAGTAAACGAAATGTGTACGTATTTCGCAGTAAACAAGCGATCGTTACATAAACAATGGAAATACTTTTTAAATGCATGCTAGAGAAAAAAAATTCTAATGAAGAAACGTATAAACACGTTTACAAATATTATCAGCAGAATAGAAAATATCCGTGTTTATGAATTTTCATGTGTGTTCATGTGAACTAGAACTGTACATGTAATACTGTTAGTAGTTACTGTAGTATTTTTGGTACACTTCTTCTAGTGTTTCTGTTGGGCTTTGTTCTCTCGTATAATATATTTTAAAATTCTGTCATACAGCAAATGTATTTTAAATAATTGATGTCATTTTATAATAGGTAAAGTTATAGACATTACCCAGAACATCACCCCAAGTTGCTGCACCTAGTACTCAAGCTGTTATTTCTCATGGGTATGATGGCTGTATTGTAGACACATTTGAAATATATAGTACACCATTAAACATGATTCTGGTGTATTTGTAATGTTTTACAACATTCATGAGACGCAAAATTCTTTAAAAGCGACAATAATGCTTTAACTAATGATAACGTAAAAAAATTGCGTGTCAAAAAATGTATTCTGAGAAATTACATTTAAATTAATTTTTACGTGTTCAAGTAAATATGTGTAAAATAACACATGTATATGACAGATAAATTTGATACGAACAGTGTGACACCAGTTGCACGTTTACAGTCTTCATAACTTATAAGTTGTTAAATGAAAACGAAATATCACTACATGGCGACAATTTTTTCGAGATGCCTAATTTTCCCGGAATGAGAAACTTAGGGAATTTTCAGAATATCATTACAAGACTCTGCTAAACACTTCCCTGAAAGATTCGTTTTGTTTTTAATGTTGACCAGATATTTTTGATTATTTGTTTAACTGTCCTATAATATTATTTATGAAACAACCAATCATATCATATATGTGGGGATTTTTCAAAGGTTTTATTCCCTGAATGTTAATATGCCGTTAATAGACTATTATTGTAAATCTTCCTGTAGTGGACTGGAGTGGGTAGATTCGGGCAGGGCCTTGAGAGACGATGTAAATCTTCAAGGCAATGTTTACTTTACGAAGATGTTATTTCGGTGCATTTCCGAGATATCCAAACGTTTGCTTCCCCAAGAAATTAAAAAGTGAATACCTTTACGAAATTATTTTTAACCCGTCTTTTACGGAACGTGATGTAAGATATTTTACGCCAGCTAAGCAGTGCATTAAAATTAAAGTATAATTTACGTGCTTTGCACGAAAAAGTAGAACAGAAAATTGTGGCTCAGCGTGAAACCTCCTACGTTGACTTTCAAAGAACCTGCTTTGAGTTTCACACAGTAATTTTTCCGCCTGAAGTTGTGGCACCAGCTGTGTACGGGGCGATGTTTACTTACAAAGAGTTGGAAGAAAAATAGAAAACGTACGAATTTCCGGCGCCGTTCGGTTTTCTAGCATTCTNATGTTTACTTACAAAGAGTTGGAAGAAAAATAGAAAACGTACGAATTTCCGGCGCCGTTCGGTTTTCTAGCATTCTAAAAATTCTTCTTTTTTTTTTTTACGCGCAGTAAAGCAAGCTCTGAACGTGGATCTCTGAGAAGTTCTTTGTCTAATACTTTTTAAGGTTGTCGTTCTTTCACACCGTCTACGCGAAGTATTCTTGTACCTATACATGTTAACGAAACAACGTCCTCACCGCACTATATGCTTTTACTACAGAAAAGGTAAGACATACAGAAACCAAATGGCGTGGTGTTTCCTTTGATGCGTACGTACCCACCGGCTGTTTGGGTGAGCGACACTCTGAAACTGGCCGTTTGCGTCTGATTGGCCACTGCAATTTGCCAGGTGCTGATTGGCGAACGGCCTTCCGACGTGTTGCTGGCCATAGTCTATTCGCGGTTTCTTCACGCTTTTTGAATCTAACCTTTGAAAAAGGCTCCTATCTATGACGTGTTTGGTTATTTCCTACATATGACATGTATCACAAGAGTATTGTACTTCTGTTAACGTAAAAATAAGTTATATTTGTTAAATTACATTCCTACTTACGTTTTATCTAAAAAATTATAATATTTCATTTACAATTAATAAGAATAACAGTGAGAAAACAGATGTGTTGGTAATGTATATTAAGAATAGTTCTTACGCAAAATATTATTACAATGATTGCGCACGAATGCGGCGTGTAGTCATTTCGGTGTGATATTCTATACTTAGTTAAGCTTTGTTTGCATGAGGCGGAAAATATTGAGGGAAATTATATAAATCTTGAGTGTTTTCTGAGGAAAATGGGACTTTTGATGTCAAGGTCAAAGGTCAATGTCAAAGGCCGCACGAAATGACAGAGCATGAACTCGAACAATCTATAAAAAAGATGGTGGCATGGAATGAGAGAGCATGAAGTACAATGACAGAGCATGAACTGGAACATTCTTGAAACAAGGTTATGCTATTTTTAGACTGAGTGACTCATAAAATTTTGGGTAAGAAACCTTTTTGCAGGAAATTTTGCATATTTGGAGGGAAATTGAGAAATTTTGAGGCAAATACTAGGAATTCTGAATGTATTTTCAAAGAAAACGGGACATTTTGAGATGAATATTCCTGAAACAAGATGGTTTATATTGGCCAATCTTGTGAGGGGTCAGGGATTGCGAATGTAGTCAATGTCATCCAAGATGGCAAATGTAGGTCAAGGTCAAATGTAAAGTTCAAGGTCATCCAATATGCTGGCTTGTCCTCTGGTCCTCTTCCAGACGCCATGTCCATCCAAAAGTCCTACACCCCACACCTGTCCCAGCTCCCCCATTATCATCACGATTGTATATATTTTACGTAGTTACTGGTGAAATTTGGTTTAAGAGATTGGTGCTAATGAAGGCCATGCGAGGATAAGAGGAAGTTTTAGTACAGAATGCAGTTATCTATCAAGGTGATAGCTTATCTAAAATTGGTACAGTTCACAATGTACACGTCATTCTTTTGTTCACGTATCTCCACATCTGCGTGACTTTCTTGCGTACGTTAATACACTTCTTTCAAATTTTGAAAACAAAAATATTTCGTTACTTTTCTTTTAAAGCATTCAGAATTCAACTGTTTTTTTTATTATAAAATTAACGAAAGGAAAATGTTTTCTTCTATTTTTAAGTGGCTTCATATAATTTTGCCATTATTATATTTTGGAATTATTTATGGTAAGTCAACGTTAGAGTTAGTTATTGATTACCCTTAAATTTGGCCGGTACTCACTTAATATCTTGAACACCTCCAGTGATTCTCTTACGAGAAATGGAGAGTACATTAATAGTATATATCGTTCTACAGAAGAAGCAGAATGTTGCGAAACTCGTTCGGCTGTTTACTAGCCAAAGTAAAACATTCATCCAAAAATAATAACATCCAAGCAATTCTAAAATTAGGTTTCGCGTAGTTATAACTGATTACTCAAGGATTTAAGCTGCAAGACAACCATCGTGATGAAGTTATTTGGAGCTCTTACCGACAACCCAAGCAATTCTATGCTCGAATTCCGAGAATAACGTTAACGTTGACGTGTTCCAGTTTTCAGGTGTAATTGTGGCATATTTTGTAAATCGCTACGCTATCATAGCCCACCGGCATAGAGTGAGGGTGTTTGTGAATAATAAATAGAAATATTCGAAGCGTCGAAGTTATATTTTATTCCAGCAGTTTTTAGTCAAAGGTAAATCTTCGTTGCCTCTTTTCAAATGTGTTTTATGGCAGAGAACATATTTGAAACGAAGGAAAACATATTTTAATCCACTACAATATTTTTGAAAATAATTTTGAATTCAAATAAATGAATCTTAAAATCGTAAACTTCGAATATTTTCATTTTATAAAAAAATGTTAAGTCTCAAAAACTTTTCTTAACTGCTAAGACGGCTCGATTCGAAGACATGTTTTTGAACCAGCGAGGCCACATCCGAAATTCTTATAGACTCTCATAAAAACGGCTTCTTTGTAGATGTCCATATTTTTTTACTAGCAGTGGCAAAGAAAAGTCATAACTTCACACAATTTTGTAAGCAAAGAGAGACATTATAAAGTGTGCTGTGCTTTTGTGTTTGTTTACACGCATTTACGTGTGCCCACATGTTTATGCATATGTCTTTTCATCTCGGATTTTGCTTCACATATTTTGGTGAATTTTGCCATTTAAGAATAAGCGCAAATTACTTTTAATCATTAAGTTTTCATTTTCCTATTAATGTGATAAAAAAAAAGGGTGTATTTTATGCACACTCCTTACAACAAACTGTAATTAGCACGAACAATGTGGATTGGATAAAGAATAAAAGTAGCAAAATAGTTTCTTTACCTTTTATTTTTACAACGTTTGATTCAAGCTACTATCGGTTATATTGGTATAAGATTGCAGTGCGACTTCGACCGATCCTCCTCCCCACCCCCCGTCAAGGACGGCTAGTGGGACAGGCCTGTTCCATCATCGTACCGGGTCCCAAATAATTTTTGGTTTTTACAGCATATTTTATATTCATGTGATTTAACAAATACACATACGTTAAAAGTGAAAATATGTGGGAAGTAATTTTCAGAACTAACGTTCAAGGAATTTTTAGAATTAAAATTTTTCATTTTGTGTCGGATTTCAAATACTCTGCAGGTAAAAAATATTCAGCTACTTCTTATATCATTTTTAATATTACAAAATTGCTATTTATAATATTTCTAGGAAATATATAACGTGGCTTGTATACGTATACATTTCAAGATCCGCGATAAATTATAAATCTAAAAAATCTAAGTCTTAATCTTTAAGCTTAATCGCAGCAGAACAAATATCGCACTTCCCTTAACGAGAATGAAGGGCTCCTCGCAGTCTCAAATTCAAAGGGAATTTACCCAAAACAATGCAAAAAAATACATCTAGGTAAATATATAGGGCATATATATATATACACACACACGTGTACGTTATATATATATTTATACAGATAACGTACACGTGCTTGCATAAGAGACAATGTAAGTTATCAATGACGTTAGTTAATTGGACGTGTCAGCATAAAATAAGCTTGTAATTTATTTTGATACATTTTTAGGACATTTTTCACATGGAACTATAAGCTGAATTTTAAGAAAATTGTCATCTAAGGTCTTGCCTGCTCGAGCCAGGAAATTCAGCAGAAGTAACCTGCAAACACTGAATGCCTGCTCAGTATTTTATGAGCAAGAACTTCAATGGATTGTAACTTGAAATTCACGTATTATTCTACTCATTATTCATATGGCACAGTATCGTTCTGAAGTAAAGAAGAAAAAACTGAGGTTGAAAACAGCAAAAACTTGGGATTCATTGCTTTTATCCACTAGGATGGAATGCAGTTTGGATCTCCACGATACCATTTCCATCATCATTCCCATAACCTGGGACGATTCTTAGGCGTGACAGTCGCTGGCAAAATGGAGGATGATCATCTTAGAACACTCGGTGCTGCGGAAAGTTGATTCGTGTACTGTGCGGCAAATGTGACTGAATACATCGCAATTTGGCATGCGAAGGTCCTACAGCTACGCAGATATTCGCATGTCTCTGCAAGTTATCGCTCCTAACACATGCCATGCCACAATTTTCGCACTTAATGTGTCACCCGATCCGTATTCATCGCATATCTATAGTTATCGTTCCTTCGAGCACATTAAGTGAACGCAAACGAAGCATCACAGTAGCGGTAAGGGTACTGAGGTATCGCCTTTGCAAATTATAATGATGCCGAATAAAATTTTAAAAAATATACGAATTTCCAGTACCGTAATTTATGAGGTTACAGATTCGTCCAGAGACTAGCTGATCCAAACTAATATTCCAAATTTTAATAGATTTTTAATTTCACGGGAACTTCGGGTACTCGATAGTACCCTGCGACCTGATGTAATGGAATATCCGAACTTACCAATCTGAATTCTAAAAAGACGCGGGGCAAGAGAGTGATCGGTCACCTCTCACATTTAAAAAGAAACTATGGCGAGAGGCGNTGTTTACTTACAAAGAGTTGGAAGAAAAATAGAAAACGTACGAATTTCCGGCGCCGTTCGGTTTTCTAGCATTCTGAAAATTCTTCTTTTTTTTTTTTTACGCGCAGTAAAGCAAGCTCTGAACGTGGATCTCTGAGAAGTTCTTTGTCTAATACTTTTTAAGGTTGTCGTTCTTTCACACCGTCTACGCGAAGTATTCTTATACCTATACATGTTAACGAAACAACGTCCTCACCGCACTATATGCTTTTACTACAGAAAAGGTAAGACATACAGAAACCAAATGGCGTGGTGTTTCCTTTGATGCGTACGTACCCACCGGCTGTTTGGGTGAGCGACGCTCTGAAACTGGCCGTTTGCGTCTGATTGGCCACTGCAAGTTGCCAGGTGCTGATTGGCGAACGGCCTTCCGACGTGTTGCTGGCCATAGTCTATTCGCGGTTTCTTCACGCTTTTTGAATCTAACCTTTGAAAAAAGCTCCTATCTATGACGTGTTTGGTTATTTCCTACATATGACATGTATCTCAAGAGTATTGTACTTCTGTTAACGTAAAAATAAGTTATATTTGTTAAATTACATTCCTACTTACATTTTATCTAAAAAATTATATTTCATTTACAATTAATAAGAATAACAGTGAGAAAACAGATGTGTTGGTAATGCATATTAAGAATAGTTCTTACGCAAAATATTATTACAATGATTGCGCACGAATGCGGCGTGTAGTCATTTCGGTGTGATATTCTATACTTAGTTAAGCTTTGTTTGCATGAGGCGGAAAATATTGAGGGAAATTATATAAATCTTGAGTGTTTTCTGAGGAAAATGGGACTTTTGATGTCAAGGTCAAAGGTCAATGTCAAAGGCCACACGAAATGACAGAGCATGAACTCGAACAATCTATAAAAAAGATGGTGGCATGGAATGAGAGAGCATGAAGTACAATGACAGAGCATGAACTGGAACATTCTTGAAACAAGGTTATGCTATTTTTAGACTGAGTGACTCATAAAATTTTGGGTAAGAAACCTTTTTGCAGGAAATTTTGCATATTTGGAGGGAAATTGAGAAATTTTGAGGCAAATACTAGGAATTCTGAATGTATTTTCAAAGAAAACGGGACATTTTGAGATGAATATTCCTGAAACAAGATGGTTTATATTGGCCAATCTTGTGAGGGGTCAGGGATTGCGAATGTAGTCAATGTCATCCAAGATGGCAAATGTAGGTCAAGGTCAAATGTAAAGTTCAAGGTCATCCAATATGGTGGCTTGTCCTCTGGTCCTCTTCCAGACGCCATGTCCATCCGAAAGTCCTGCACCCCACACCTGTCCCAGCTCCCCCATTATCATCACGATTGTATATATTTTACGTAGTTACTGGTGAAATTTTGTTTAAGAGATTGGTGCTAATGAAGGCCATGCGAGGATAAGAGGAAGTTTTAGTACAGAATGCAGTTATCTATCAAGGTGATAGCTTATCTAAAATTGGTACGGTTCACAATGTATACGTCATTCTTTTGTTCACGTATCTCCACATCTGCGTGACTTTCTTGCGTACGTTAATACACCTCTTTCAAATTTTGAAAACAATAATATTTCGTTACTTTTCTTTTAAAGCATTCAGAATTCAACTGTTTTTTTTTATTATAAAATTAACGAAAGGAAAATGTTTTCTTCTATTTTTAAGTGGCTTCATATAATTTTGCCATTATTATATTTTGGAATTATTTATGGTAAGTCAACGTTAGAGTTAGTTATTGATTACCCTTAAATTTGGCCGGTACTCACTTAATATCTTGAACACCTCCAGTGATTCTCTTACGAGAAATGGAGAGTACATTAATAGTATATATCGTTCTACAGAAGAAGCAGAATGTTGCGAAACTCGTTCGGCTGTTTACTAGCCAAAGTAAAACATTCATCCAAAAATAATAACATCCAAGCAATTCTAAAATTAGGTTTCGCGTAGTTATAACTGATTACTCAAGGATTTAAGCTGCAAGACAACCATCGTGATGAAGTTATTTGGAGCTCTTACCGACAACCCAAGCAATTCTATGCTCGAATTCCGAGAATAACGTTGACGTGTTCCAGTTTTCAGGTGTAATTGTGGCATATTTTGTAAATCGCTACGCTATCATAGCCCACCGGCATAGAGTGAGGGTGTTTGTGAATAATAAATAGAAATATTCGAAGCGTCGAAGTTATATTTTATTCCAGCAGTTTTTAGTCAAAGGTAAATCTTCGTTGCTTCTTTTCAAATGTGTTTTATGGTAGAGAACATATTTGAAACGAAGGAAAACATATTTTAACCCACTACAAAATTTTTGAAAATAATTTTGAATTCAAATAAATGAATCTTAAAATCGTAAACTTCGAATACTTTCATTTTATAAAAAAATGTTAAGTCTCAAAAACTTTTCCTAACTGCTAAGATGGCTCGATTCGAAGACATGTTTTTGAACCAGCGAGGCCACACCCGAAATTCTTATAGACTCTCATAAAAACGGCTTCTTTGTAGATGTCCATATTTTTTTACTAGCAGTGGCAAAGAAAAGTCATAACTTCACACAATTTTGTAAGCAAAGAGAGACATTATAAAGTGTGCTGTGCTTTTGTGTTTGTTTACACGCATTTACGTGTGCCCACATGTTTATGCATATGTCTTTTCATCTCGGATTTTGCTTCACATATTTTGGTGAATTTTGCCATTTAAGAATAAGCGCAAATTACTTTTAATCATTAAGTTTTCATTTTCCTATTAATGTGATAAAAAAAAAGGGTGTATTTTATGCACACTCCTTACAACAAACTGTAATTAGTACGAACAATGTGGATTGGATAAAGAATAAAAGTAGCAAAATAGTTTCTTTACCTTTTATTTTTACAACGTTTGATTCAAGCTACTATCGGTTATATTGGTATAAGATTGCAGTGCGACTTCGACCGATCCTCCTCCCCACCCCCCGTCAAGGACGGCTAGTGGGACAGGCCTGTTCCATCATCGTACCGGGTCCAAAATAATTTTTGGTTTTTACAGCATATTTTATATTCATGTGATTTAACAAATACACATACGTTAAAAGTGAAAATATGGTGGAAGTAATTTTCAGAACTAACGTTCAAGGAATTTTTAGAATTAAAATTTTTCATTTTGTGTCGAATTTCAAATACTCTGCCGGTAAAAAATATTCAGCTACTTCTTATATCATTTTTAACATTACAAAATTGCTATTTATAATATTTCTAGGAAATATACAACGTGGCTTGTTTACGTATACATTTCAAGATCCGCGATAAATTATAAATCTAAAAAATCTAAGTCTTAATCTTTAAGCTTAATCGCAGNTACGTATACATTTCAAGATCCGCGATAAATTATAAATCTAAAAAATCTAAGTCTTAATCTTTAAGCTTAATCGCAGCAGAACAAATATCGCACTTCCCTTAACGAGAATGAAGGGCTCCTCGCAGTCTCAAATTCAAAGGGAATTTACCCAAAACAATGCAAAAAAATACATCTAGGTAAATATATAGGGCATATATATATATATACACACACACGTGTACGTTATATATATATTTATACAGATAACGTACACGTGCTTGCATAAGAGACAATGTAAGTTATCAATGACGTTAGTTAATTGGACGTGTCAGCATAAAATAAGCTTGTAATTTATTTTGATACATTTTANTGTAAGTTATCAATGACGTTAGTTAATTGGACGTGTCAGCATAAAATAAGCTTGTAATTTATTTTGATACATTTTAAGGACATTTTTCACATGGAACTATAAGCTGAATTTTAAGAAAATTGTCATCTAAGGTCTTGCCTGCTCGAGCCAGGAAATTCAGCAGAAGTAACCTGCAAACACTGAATGCCTGCTCAGTATTTTATGANAGGTCTTGCCTGCTCGAGCCAGGAAATTCAGCAGAAGTAACCTGCAAACACTGAATGCCTGCTCAGTATTTTATGAGCAAGAACTTCAATGGATTGTAACTTGAAATTCACGTATTATTCTACTCATTATTCATATGGCACAGTATCGTTCTGAAGTAAAGAAGAAAAAACTGAGGTTGAAAACAGCAAAAACTTGCNACTCATTATTCATATGGCACAGTATCGTTCTGAAGTAAAGAAGAAAAAACTGAGGTTGAAAACAGCAAAAACTTGCGATTCATTGCTTTTATCCACTAGGATGGAATGCAGTTTGAATCTCCACGAGACCATTTCCATCATCATTCCCATAACCTGGGACGATTCTTAGGCGTGACAGTCGCTGGCAAAACGGAGGATGATCATCTTAGAACACTCGGTGCTGCGGAAAGTTGATTCGTGTACTGTGCGGCAAATGTGACTGAATACATCGCAATTTGGCATGCGAAGGTCCTACAGCTACGCAGATATTCGCATGTCTCTGCAAGTTATCGCTCCTAACACATGCCATGCCACAATTTTCGCACTTAATGTGTCACCCGATCCGTATTCATCGCATATCTATAGTTATCGTTCCTTCGAGCACATTAAGTGAACGCAAACGAAGCATCACAGTAGCGGTAAGGGTACTGAGGTATCGCCTTTGCAAAATATAATGATGCCGAATAAAATTTTAAAAAATATACGAACTACCAGTACCGTAATTTATGAGGTTACAGATTCGTCCAGAGACTAGCTGATCCAAACTAATATTCCAAATTTTAATAGATTTTTAATTTCACGGGAACTTCGGGTACTCGATAGTACCCTGCGACCTGATGTAATGAAATATCCGAACTTACCAATATGAATTCTAAAAAGACGCGGGGCAAGAGAGTGATCGGTCACCTCTCACATTTAAAAAGAAACTATGGCGAGAGGCGNTGAATTCTAAAAAGACGCGGGGCAAGAGAGTGATCGGTCACCTCTCACATTTAAAAAGAAACTATGGCGAGAGGCGACGGGCGACTTTTTTCACATTAACTATTTCCCCAGACTAGCACACTCTGGTGGACAAAGCTGAAAACAAGAGCGGTAGTTTAAGGGATTTAGCGAGGGTGAATAATTGGTTGGATTGTATTGCTATATTAGTGGTAACCAAATAAATAACCAATGACGAACATGCTATACTGATTGAAGAGAGGGGTGTGGGGTTGCTTTGATGAGGAGGGGTGTGTGGAGCGAAAGTGTGAGTAAATGTTGATAGAGGGACGAGGGGAAATGGAGTCGAGTGAATACGAGTAATAAGAGTGCGTGATGTAAGACCAACACAATATCTTATTNAGGGACGAGGGGAAATGGAGTCGAGTGAATACGAGTAATAAGAGTGTGTGATGTAAGACCAACACAATATCTTATTGTTGGTGGGGAGAAATGGGGACAATTAAACTGCTAATACGAACTGGCAGTGACTTTCGAGAGGGGAGGGTGTCAAGGAGAGCAAATATACATATGTTGGTTGGGAGGGGGTGGATGGGAGTCGAGCTACAGGTGAGTAATCAGACAATAAGAACTGTATGGAATGGTGTTTAGGGTCAGTCGTCTGCTGGTCGTCGTGCTGGAAGGATGTGTTCTCCACCCATCACCGAACTCCTGACTTCCTGTATTTAAGTATTGAAATTATTATTTTTTTCAAAATTTTAAACATATATATATATATTTATATTATGGGTTTAAGATCATTCGAAGTAATGGGCAGAAGGTCAAGGTCACGGGTGTAAGGTCAAGGTCCACCGGACCCAATATGGTGGTCCGGTTACTTCACAATATGACAGTCGGTTGGCGCCGGCGCCGATGCCCTGTGTCATTGTGCCAGAAGGACCATTTCTCATACTACTTCAATATACTCATGACAAGACAACAGATTTGCACAAAAGTAAAGCAACACGCATTTTTCATATTGAAACGCAAGTAAGGGTGACATTTTCATCGTAATCTTTCTATGTGCTAGCGTCCTGCTCATCTGAACAGCGCGAAGGAAGGTTATTCTGCGCAGGTTGTTTCCCCCGCAAAATACTTAGCAATTACGCTGAACGCAAAGTTGGACGGGCGTATCACTTGGCATTGGTCGGAGGGCAAAAATTTCTGCGGCTGATGTTCTTCGCAACGCGTACTTGTGGCGGAAGTTAACACATAACATGCACTTAAAAAATGTTTACTTATAGAATTTTAAATAATTTTTACGAGGGAACGGCAGTCGTCTCGGTATATTACGACGGCATTCCACTTCTACGCACTGTTGCACTTAGCTACTCGTTACGCAGTTTTGCGTATAACGAGAACCACATTTTTCCGCAGCAGACTATTTACAACACTTTGTACAGTTATTGTGCAATAATAATACATTTTTAAAATCCGCTGAAGTATGGTCAACATTTTGACCTAGCTGACTGTTCAAAGTGTCGAAAGACCATCAGCAGTTTGTAGCTAAACTCCTTCCAGCTACAAAACACATCCGAACCAATCACGTTCAAGTGGTGAAACGGTTTAATACATGAAATNCACATCCGAACCAATCACGTTCAAGTGGTGAAACGGTTTAATACATGAAATTTCACTGCGAATTAAAAAAAAATCACCACGGACGGAAATAAATAATTTTCTACTTGGCAAACGTTGTGACTGTAAAATCAATATGGCTACCAGCTCGCATGAACGGATAGGTACGCATATGAGGTTAGTGGTCGTAATTGCTGAACTGTTTCAGTTACTTTCGGCAATCTCGAGTCGAAGTAGATGGTATGGCCCTGTAAGTCTGCTGAAGACTGCCGAGCACTCCCAAGTCGAGCTGAAGACCCCGAGCCACAGCCACAACAACAGAGCTCCTGTTAAANGCTGAAGACTGCCGAGCACTCCCAAGTCGAGCTGAAGACCCCGAGCCACAGCCACAACAACAGAGCTCCTGTTAAAAATACATTAGGCCCGAACTCTCATTTATACACTACTGACGTGGCACCTATTCTTGCCTTCGTCGTTGCCAACTTTACAAAGAGAATGTTAGTAACTATGTCAATTAAAATACATGCAATTAAGAGCACAAGCTTTTCTTCAACGACTAACTTCAAAAGTACTTCATTAACAGTGAACCAGCTATAAAAAGTTTCATTCAAGCTAAATAAATTGAAGAAAAAAAAATTGGGGTTGATATACGGCGCCAAATAAATGTCGAGTGGGAGGCCCGTCCTCCGTGTGATGGAACATTCAAGACGGGGCCAATAATTGCCAGCATGCCACGACGACATAACAGTTTCGAATCAATTGGTATTAGTGGTGTG
>NQII01001421.1:120849-154384 GCA_002778355.1 Clitarchus hookeri
GGTGGGGAGGGGACCCCGATGGCCAAGCATCACATTACCTCAATATCATCCATGAAACCATGCTACCATGTACTTGTACATCCATTTCACCAAGTTCATAACATATCCCTGGTAAGTGCAGAGGCCTTGATGCCTAAGCATACCGACCTGCAATAAACCAAGAGTATAAATGTTTATTAAGGGGAGCATGCCCCCTTTCTTCTTAGAGACTTAGCGACTTCACACCAATTTTCTTCTTCTTCCTAGCTTTCATAGTCTCTCTTTTCACACGTTGCCTAGCGTCATCTACAAAAAAAAACATTCCTCATAAAACCGCTTTGGTAATTTTTTTTTCTTTCAAATTGCGCTCCTTAAATAAAATTTGGAAGTCTTAGCAATCCTTTGTTTAATCATTCATGGTATATTCTTATTATTCGTAATTGTATAATACATACTGTAGTTAAACTTTTGTATCGAGCAAAAAAAAATACAACTACGTGCTGACTTTACCCACAATAACTAAGCACACAGCAAGCTATCTTCATGGGCGAGTTACAGAACCTCTTCCATAGAATCGGCGCTGTGTTGCCAGTACACTTTCGGAACAGCCCTCGTATTATCATTAGCGTANACAGAACCTCTTCCATAGAATCGGCGCTGTGTTGCCAGTACACTTTCGGAACAGCCCTCGTATTATCATTAGCGTAAAGAAGGATTCATGAACGAATCACGCAAATCGTATCTTACCATTTCCGTCCTGTGTTGGTATATAATATAGCGACCCACAAGCTAATGTTATAACTGCCTCGATCGCGACGTCTATCACAAATTTCCCAACTTTTTGTAGGTAGTAACTGAATAAGCGGAAAGGGAATATAAATTTTAAAAATCACTTAAGAACATTTTCTTAAAACGTTTCGGCAAAACAAATCAATTGTTTTGAAAATCCTAGTGTGATTCGAAATATGTATGATCTTAGATGCATCTTCGAGGATTCTTCGCTGCAAAATTTCATTCCTCGATCGAGGGCGTGCATAATAATTCACGCAAAAAAAAAAAAAACATTTATAAGAAATTATTACTTTAAAAATTGTAATTTTGTTTGTCAGTCATGTATATTCCTAAATTAAATTTAAGTTTTTTTAAATTAAGTTCTCCCAGATTTGTTCAGCATTATTTTTACACGGTGCAGTTAGATATTAACTACTTCCTTTAAATACATTTCTGTAATATTAATGATAAATTTTCTTGCGTTACTCATTATCGCTGATTAAGTTTTGAGAATAAAGATTGTTTCGAAGTCGCTGCACGCTTTACTGTATGGATAGTAGATTGTTTCTGCAGTGAAGGGAAAACTTCACGCGGGCCTGAAAAGAATGAGAGAGCAAAGCAGAGACTGATAGCTAATAGTGCATGGGTGTACTTGTACACGACGTTGGCAGATGGAATCATCTGTTCCGCAGCTCGTAGTTGAGTCCAAACAGACATGTTCTGCCTTCCCACTGAAGGCATTTTTCGTGTTCGAGATCCAGCTATGGGCGACCCTGGCACGCTCACCATATGCCTCATCACCTCTATTCGCGAAGCACTGAAGTAGTATGCGAAGTTTTCTTTGGAAAAGTGCTCGTAGGGTTTTTCNGCCTCATCACCTCTATTCGCGAAGCACTGAAGTAGTATGCGAAGTTTTCTTTGGAAAAGTGCTCGTAGGGTTTTTCCAACAGCGACACTATTATTTACAGACGTACAAATACAGATAAAGATGTTGTGTACATCCCCGTGCAGCTTNTTTTTCCAACAGCGACACTATTATTTACAGACGTACAAATACAGATAAAGATGTTGTGTACATCCCCGTGCAGCTTTATCAAGATTATATACCAAAATTTCATTCTTAAAAATAACAGTGGAACACACTTGTTTCAGTTATTTCCACCTAAAAAATATACGGTTTACAAAATAATACAGAAACGACACTACCGAAAAAAAAAAAATAGCACACACAGAAGGACTCATCGGATGGTACTGAAACTTTGTAGAGGTTAGTAATACACTGAAGAGCCAAAAAAAAAACNACACACAGAAGGACTCATCGGATGGTACTGAAACTTTGTAGAGGTTAGTAATACACTGAAGAGCCAAAAAAAAAACTGGTACACCTGCCTAATATCGTGTAGGGCACCCCGAGCACACAGAAGTGCCGCAAGATGACGTGGCATGGACTCGACAAATGTCTGAAGGTATGCAGGAGGCAAGTCACGCCATGAATCCTGCAGGGCGATCCACAAATCCAATGTGCGCCAATTTGCGAAAGGGTTGCACGTCTGTCACGTTTAATGATTCTCGTCAGTCGTCGTTTGTCCCGTTATTTCACGACCTTTTTCCGGTCGCATCGATGTCGAAGATGTGATGTTTTACCAGAT
Source organism: Clitarchus hookeri (assembly GCA_002778355.1). Lineage (NCBI taxonomy): Eukaryota > Metazoa > Arthropoda > Insecta > Phasmatodea > Phasmatidae > Clitarchus > Clitarchus hookeri. Next base: position 123,249 of record NQII01001421.1, read on the forward strand.
TCCCGATATTCACGGTACACTNACACACAGAAGGACTCATCGGATGGTACTGAAACTTTGTAGAGGTTAGTAATACACTGAAGAGCCAAAAAAAAAAAAAACTGGTACACCTGCCTAATATCGTGTAGGGCACCCCGAGCACGCAGAAGTGCCGCAAGATGACGTGGCATGGACTCGACTAATGTCTGATGGTATGCAGGAGGCAAGTCACGCCATGAATCCTGCAGGGCGATCCACAAATCCAATGTGCGCCAATTTGCGAAAGGGTTGCACGTCTGTCACGTTTAATGATTCTCGTCAGTCGTCGTTTGTCCCGTTCTTTCACGACCTTTTTCCGGTCGCATCGATGTCGAAGATGTGATGTTTTACCAGATTCCCGATATTCACGGTACACTCGTGAAATGGTCGTACGCGAACACCCAAATGTTATCGCTACCTCGGAGATGCTATGTACCATCTCTCGTGCGCCGACTATAACACCACGTTCAAACTCACTTAAATCTTGATAACCTGCCATTGTAGCAGCAGTAGCCGATCTAGCTGCCGACCGCATGATGTTACTCTCATTGGTTCCATACCTCTGTTATTTGCATACGCACGCCTATACCAGTTTTTTTGGCTCTTCAGTGTATATGTCACATAAACAGTGGAGCAGGACAATTACATATGGATCTGTGGTACGCCATCCAGCCATATTCACCCCTTCACACTGCGATATACGCTGCAACACGGTCTGGCATGGAGTCCCGCAGACGCCGGATCTTGTCCTGAGGCAGACGGTCCCACAATTGTTGGACGGTGCGTTACAAATACCAGATACTGTGGCACGGTGGCAGCTGGAATTTCAATTGATCCCACGCATTTTTTGATTGGGGTCATGTCAGGGTAGCGGACAGTCCATGGTAGTTACAGAACATGATGGAAGCAGTTCTGGGTGACCCGTGCTGGATGCGATGGGGCGTTATCCTACTGGAATATCGCATGTGGAATCCCGGGCAGAAACGGAAGCAGATGGGTGTGTAGGATCTTATCCACCAACTTTTGGGCGGTCAGTGTTCCACGTAATACTACGAAAGCCGCTCGATAGCGAGATTGGGACTGTGGTATTAACCAGGGGCCTTCCACACCCGGGCACGATGATCATCAGTCCCCATAACTGAGCGGCACTCTTCACCTAACACCACACATAGCCAGTCTGTGGCGTCACACGTTGCTCTAACCTGGCACCACTTAAAACGTAGCCGCCGCTGTTGCAAAGTTAATGGCAGCACAAATAATAAGTACTGGGATTGCAGATTCGCCTCAGCAAAGCACCGGCAAATGGTTCGTGGGCACACAGGAGATCCAACACTAGCCAGTGTCGTGGACCAGGTCGCTATGGGATTATCCATCCGCGCCTGGAGCACTGTCCATCGATCCTTTCAACCGGTTGTTGACCTCGTCTGTCCCGGTACTCTGTGTGTGGGTGCCTTCAGGTATCCACTGGTTCCGACAGCATTAAGAAGCACTGTCCGAACGGTTCACACGTTGGACTGAACGGCGATACGACCACCGTGCAGTTTTCAGCACTGTTACCGATACCTCTCTCGAAGTCCGTCAATTGCGTAAAGCGACGTCTTTGGAATTTTCCCGCCATTATTCTTCGCACTTTACGCTTTCTTGGTGTCGTCTGGTGTTTCTCGCGTTAATGCGTCTTCGACTACACGCCAGTGTCTACGACCGCTGGTTGGTGCTTGTAGTGGCTCTGCCGGGTGTGCGGTCAAATTCGAACTCACCAACACGGGATCATGTGCATACCAGCCCGTACTATCGCTATATATAAAATTTTGTGGTTGTTGCATGGTTTCTCCGTGGTGCGCTATTTTTATTGTCCGGCAGTGTAACTACTGTATACACTCATAAACGTTTCTTAAAGGTTTGTTAAGTAGATATCATTCAAAACGACTCAACAGCTTTTAAAATATAACTTTATTTTACGATTCTTTGTACGCCATTTAGAACCATGTGCTTTCGCCCATCTTAATTATCTCGAGAAGTTATTAGAAATGTGTGTTTTTTTCCTCCCTTATTGTGAATTTTATGAGAGAGAAGGTTTATGTTCTTCGAGGAGTGAAGGGGACGGAAAAAATCCGACTTGAAAATCCGGGCTGTAGATCTGACCTTCGTCTTGCCTGAAGCAGTTAGAAGGAAGAAAAAAATTCCATTTCATCGCGGTTCTTTTGTGGTGAAAAATCGCGCGCTGCATNATTTATTTTACTATTCTTTGGACGCCATTTAGAACCATGTGCTTTCGCCCATCTTAATTATCTCAAGAAGTTATTAGAAATGTGTGGTTTTTTCCTCCCTTATTGTGAATTTTAGGAGAGAGAAGGTTTATGTTCTTCGAGGAGTGAAGGGGACGGAAAAAATCCTACTTGAAAATCCGGGCTGTAGATCTGACCTTCGTCTTGCCTGAAGCAGTTAGAAGGAAGAAAAAAATTCCATTTCATCGCGGTTCTTTTGTGGTGAAAAATCGCGCGCTGCATAACAATAAAAGTTTAATTTGCATCGCGGTGCAATTTACCGTATGGCGTGTTGAATCACGTCCTTGACAGATTAAGTAGAGAAAAAAATTTTTAAAATTCTATTTCACAAAATTTTAATGTCGAGAAAAATTCTTTTACATTTGTGAAAACGTTAGTTTGTGTACACTGGAAATTAATTTTAATCTTTTTGTACATCTCATGGAAATACATTCGAAAAACTAATCACAGAGTCTGTAGTTTACTCTGAAGAGGCCTACTCCGTAGAAAAAACTACGTATGTAGATAGTGGCGTTTCCAGAGAGGGGGGTGAGAAAGACCAAAGGAGTCTAAATGCATTTACAAACTCACACACACGATTGCCTGTGTCAATATTAATACTGTAATTGTACTATCTTATTTTTTATCCCGTGAACTAGGTCTTCTGGCTATCACTTATGGTGATATTCATATTTAATATTATCTGCCCTTCATTTTCCAGAAAAAGAACATTCTGAATGCGCTCATGTTTACAGATGCAAAAATCTCTTAAGTGTAACCCGACCTCGTGCTGCATGTGCTAATATAACTGCCTAACTTTCTGGTGATATGACAAAAATCTAATTCGCCAATAGCGCCCCCTACGAACGAATTTGCCAGCCGAACGGAAACTAGGAACTTTTACAGAGTGGCGTAGCCAAACAGACAGAACACATTTTTCAGAGCATCAAATAACCAGTCAGCAACCGAGTACGCTTATAAAAGTGACCACCACGTCATTTCACTTCTGTATGAAACTATTTTCTATCTCCGAGCGTATCCCGACACGACCCGTGAAACAGCGATGGAATGCAAGGGCGGGAGAATATGGGAGTAGCCAGAGAGAACCTGCCTGTCTATGGCAACGTCCGCCACGTTTCCCACCTGCGAAGATACGGAGCGACCCTGCCGGGAATCGAACCCAGAGCGCCTTGTCTGGTGGAAGTTCGCTAGCCATGCAAGCAACGCATCGGCCTCTTCTTACATTAAAGATAATCTTAGTTTATTTCATAGTAAACAGCAAATAGTGCAGAATTTAACCTTGTGAATTTTGCAAAACTAAAAAAAAATCACACATCAGAAATTTCGTATGCTTACGATTATTATATTATCATTTGTGATCTAAGAATCGATATTTTTTTGGTAGTGCCAAATACATTTGTCTAGTTACTTTTGTCAATGAACTAAAAATTGAAATAAATGACCGATTATACGAGATTGGATTTCAATCACTTTCAGACCAGCTTGGAACAGAAGGTTTTCGCTTGCATACTTGGACACCGTGGACAGACTCAGCATATAATATTAAAAATGCAAGATAATCACAATAGTATTTGAGGTAGTGGATAAGTTATTTCTTGACTAATTATCGTTGCTTGTACGGATGGGATTCCGGAGGCACGCGACACTTTCACTTCTGTAAAGCTACCACCTCTATAGTAAGTGTCTACTGACACAGGAGATGAGAATTGTACAGACTAAAGTACTTCAGTTTCTTTAATAGACATTTAACATTATAAAGAAAAACTACACCAAAAATACACGTTCGAATCTTTCACACGTCGCAAAAAGCAATGCGTGTAAAACCACCCTGAGAAATACATGCCCAGTGTTTTAAAGTGACAGTTTTATCATACTTTCTTAATAAACGCTTCCAAACTAAGCAGTAAATATTTTGAAACTGACCCGGTTGGTTCAGTAGTTAGTCATCAGCTTCCCATTGCTGGCGTCTCCAGTTCGATCCCAAGTCCCAGTTAGCAAAAAATTTTTTCGAACGGCGAGTGTGCGAAATACTTCCTTGGGTTTTCACGAGGAGCTCCAGCTTCTTCCCACGGATTCATTCCGCCGTTGCTCCACCATCTTATCTCTCACACCAACAATTTTTCGGAAGGTCAGGTGGATCCTTCAGGTTAAGCGGCTGGCTAGAACTAGCGCCATCCTCCTCTGGTCGGGTACCCGTATCTTGATTGAAAAGTCATTTGGCAGCATTCTCTGCCAAACTCCTGTTTATTCGAGTGTCGGTTCTGTCAGCGTTAGTTGTGCCAAACGACTGGCTGTTTTATAAGAGAAAAATTTTCAAGGAGTGGCTTGTGCGGCCAAATGCCGCCTCTCCCCTTTTATGATCCACATTAATCCTTACTGAAGGCGGAAAACAACTACGTGCTAATTTATATTTTAAGCTCATCTTCGATTACTATTGCGATTGTAAGATATATTTTGTTCCCCCAAAGTAACTTTTGATGGAGGCTCATTGCCAAGATACACACCTAAAGATTTCCAAACCTGCTCATATTCATTGTCCTATGTCAAAGGTAAGTCTGATAGCTTAAAACTCAGTATTTCTTTGCGATTGAACATGCGAGTATCCTCTTCAAAACACAGTAGTTACTCGTGAGTTGTCTGCAGGTAACTTGTCATTACGAGCTGCCTGTGGTAGCTGTAGAGATAATACTCGCCCTTCTTTACAAGAACGATGCATAAATATAGTTAGGGAATTATCACGAATACGTATGACGTCAGGGAGGGTTTATTTAACATCCGAGTGGAGAAAAAAATATATATATCTGACCCCCTAGTAATGGTATAGGCTGTTCACGGTTTACTGATGACTTGTATACATATAATATATTCTTCAGACATATGTCAAATTAACATCACTTTATTTATGCGCTAGTCAAATGAAAGTGTAGAGTTATATGAAAAATAATTATTTTTAAAATTTTCTTATTATAACTTACATGCATTAAAAACCAAGAACAAAAGAAATTATTTTAGTACTAGCGAACCGGCCCGGCTTCACCGGGGCACACTTGAGTTTTACAGTGATACTCTAATAAATAAATAAGGAAAAGACAATTCATTTATGTGAAAACAGAATTCTAAAATTAGANGTTTTACAGTGATACTCTAATAAATAAATAAGGAAAAGACAATTCATTTATGTGAAAACAGAATTCTAAAATTAGACTATGTTGGCCTAGGTTTTTAACTGATTACGGCAACCCAAAGGAAGGAAATATTTGTTACCTGATAGCCAAGAAAAAGGGTATTTTTTTGGAGTGTATATGTGCAACTATCGCGTAGTTACCACATTTCCGCTTTCCAGCGTCGATGTATAAAAATCTNTTTTTTTGGAGTGTATATGTGCAACTATCGCGTAGTTACCACATTTCCGCTTTCCAGCGTCGATGTATAAAAATCTAAACGTGAGTTTCATCAAGTTGTATCTTTAGAAATAAGTGTACCTAGGTACTACTTTTTGCGCTTGGCTGAGCGATCTTAATCGATCACCAAAATTAAGCAACGTTCACAGCGGAACACATTTGAATGGGTGACCGTTTAGTGGCATAACATCTGAGCGCCTCCGGGCTTCGGAGGGCACGTTAAATATTCGGTACTGGTTGTTATTGATTTATAGCAGTCATCAAGCCATTTAAGAGGTCCTTGGGCGGCCTGATAAACTCTGAAACCAGAGGAAAAAAATATTTCGGTCACGTTCCCANCGCATTGGCCTCTTCTTACATTAAAGATAATCTTAGTTTATTTCATAGTAAACAGCAAATAGTGCAGAATTTAACATTGTGATTTTCGCAAAACTAAAAAAAAATCACACATCAGAAATTTCGTATGCTTACGATTATTATATTATCATTTGTGATCTAAGAATCAATATTTTTTTGGTAGTGCTGAATACATTTGTCTAGTTACTTTTGTCAATGAACTAAAAATTGAAATAAATGACCGATTATACGAGATTGGATTTCAATCACTTTCAGACCAGCTTGGAACAGAAGGTTTTCGCTTGCATACTTGGACACCGTGGACAGACTCAGCATATAATATTAAAAATGCAAGATAATCACAATAGTATTTGAGGTAGTGGATAAGTTATTTCTTGACTAATTATCGTTGCTTGTACGGATGGGATTCCGGAGGCACGCGACACTTTCACTTCTGTAAAGCTACCACCTCTATAGTAAGTGTCTACTGACACAGGAGANACCTCTATAGTAAGTGTCTACTGACACAGGAGACGAGAATTGTACAGACTAAAGTAGCTCAGTTTCTTTAATAGACATTTAATATTATAAAGAAAAACTACACCAAAAATACACCTTCGAATCTTTCACACGTCGCAAAAAGCAACGCGTGTAAAATCACCCTGAGAAATACATGCCCAGTGTTTTAAAGTGACAGTTTTATCATACTTTCTTAATAAACGCTTCCAAACTAANTGAGAAATACATGCCCAGTGTTTTAAAGTGACAGTTTTATCATACTTTCTTAATAAACGCTTCCAAACTAAGCAGCAAATATTTTGAAACTGACCCGGTTGGTTCAGTAGTCAGTCATCAGCTTCCCATTGCTGGGGTCTCCAGTTCGATCCCAAGTCCCAGTTAGTAAAAATGTTTTCGAACGGCGAGTGTGCGAAATACTTCCTTGGGTTTTCACGAGGAGCTCCAGCTTCTTCCCACGGATTCATTCCGCCGTTGCTCCACCATCTTATCTCTCTCACCAACAATTTTTCGGAAGGTCAGGTGGGTCCTTCTGGTTGAGCGGCTGGCTAGAACTAGCGCCATCCTCCTCTGGTCGGGTACCCGTATCTTGATTGAAAAGTCATTTGGCAACATTCTCTGCCAAACTCCTGTTTATTCGAGTGTCGATTCTGTCAGCGTTAGTTGTGCCAAACGACTGGCTGTTTTATAAGAAAAAAATTTTCGAGGAGGGGCTTGTGCGGCAAAATGCCGCCTCTCCCCTTTTATGATCCACATTAATCCTTACTGAAGGCGGAAAACAACTACGTGCTAATTTATATTTTAAGCTCATCTTCGATTACTATTGCGATTGTAAGATATATTTTGTTCCCCCAAAGTAACTTTTGATGGAGGCTCATTGCCAAGATACACACCTAAAGATTTCCAAACCTGCTCATATTCATTGTCCTATGTCAAAGGTAAGTCTGATAGCTTAAAACTCAGTATTTCTTTGCGATTGAACATGCGAGTATCCTCTTCAAAACACAGTAGTTACTCGTGAGTTGTCTGCAGGTAACTTGTCATTACGAGCTGCCTGTGGTAGCTGTAGAGATAATACTCGCCCTTCTTTACAAGAAANTTGTCTGCAGGTAACTTGTCATTACGAGCTGCCTGTGGTAGCTGTAGAGATAATACTCGCCCTTCTTTACAAGAAAGATGCATAAATATAGTTAGGGAATTATCACAAATACGTATGACGTCAGGGAGGGTTTATTTAACATCCGAGTGGAGAAAAAAATATATAAATCTGACCCCCTAGTAATGGTGTAGGCTGTTCACGGTTTACTGATGACTTGTATACATATAATATATTCTTCAGACATATGTCAAATTAACATTTACAGAGGCCTCATCACTTTATTTATGCGCTAGTCAAATGAAAGTGTAGAGGTATATGAAAAATTATTATTTTGAAAATTTTCTTATTATAACTTACATGCATTAAAAACCAAGATCAAAAGAAATTATTTTAGTACTAGCGAACCGGCCCGGCTTCACCGGGGCACACTTGCGTTTTACAGTGATACTCTAATAAATAAATAAGGAAAAGACAATTCATTTATGTGAAAACAGAATTCTAAAATTAGACTATGTTGACCTAGGTTTTTAACTGATTACGGCAACCCAAAGGAAGGAAATATTTGTTACCTGATAGCCAAGAAAAAGGGTATTTTTTTGGAGTGTATATGTGCAACTATCGCGTAGTTACCACATTTCCGCTTTCCAGCGTCGATGTATAAAAATCGAAACGTGAGTTTCATCAAGTTGTATCTTTAGAAATAAGTGTACCTAAGTACTACTTTTTGCGCTTGGCTGAGCGATATTAATCGATCACCAAAATTAAGCAACGTTCACAGCGGAACACATTTGGATGGGTGACTGTTTAGTGGCATAACATCTGAGCGCCTCCGGGCTTCGGAGGGCACGTTAAATATTCGGTACTGGTTGTTATCGATTGATAGCAGTCGTTAAGCCATTTAAGAGGTCCTTGGGCGGCCTGATAAACTCTGAAACCAGAGGAAAAAAATATTTCGGTCACGTTCCCAGCCGTTGCAGAATTATGTTTTGTTGCTATTCCACAGGACCCGTACAAGTTTCCGGGATAAAAAGTATCCTATGTCCTATTCCAGGACCTAAAGTACCTACATACCAAATTTCATTAAAATCCGTTTAGCCGTTATGGAACTGAGTGGTAACCAACACACACACACAGACTTTCGCATTAATAATATTAGTAAGATTCACATAATGTTTACCTTACATTTCTAATTTAACGTTAAAACATAGACCTGCATTCTCTTCGTCGTTACCACCTTACTGGGTGAATGCCAAGCATTGTTACCGTTAAAGTACACGTAGGTATAGGACATTCACGGTTACTTCGCAATTTTCTGAAGCTCTGCTGAAGTTCTACTTTTGATTACCGATTTCGTATCCTTCCGCTTCATGTAAACTTAAACACTGTTATATGACTACGTTTTAACTGTCAAATGCTTGTTTACTGTTTTCAGCTGTTCAAAGAATTTAGTCATATTTCAAAAACCATTTCGTAATAATGTCCACAACTTAGGCATATAACCATATCTAGGTAGCCTTTATGACATTTTTAACAATGTCTATGTTGACGATAGTTCTTGCGGTTGTTATTTTACATTGTTAACATATTTTTTATACACGACACAGCACATTACGCATATTACACTTTAATATTTTGCCTCGACTGTGCGTGGGTTACGCGGGAGCAAACAACTGTAGTATTTACCCTCTTGTTATTAATCTGTGTTGGTTTGTTTTCTTAAGAGGACGGTCTTAGTTGGAATAAAAATTAAAACGAAGGGACAACCAGTTCAACGAAAAGACCCAGTAAATACAAGCACGCAACTCGTTCGCTTATCTATTGTACGTAGATACGACAAACATAAAAGATAGGAGAGAAAATGCACACAAATAGGCCTACCGTAACTTTTATTCCGCTCATATTGATATGCATTGCTACTTACTGTTTTCTAGGGTTAATTCATTATTTATTTAAATTTATCTGGCTAGGCTTAGTATTTTGTTGGGGTTGTGGAAAAATTCAAATCAAATAAAAGTAAGCATGATGCACAATTGTATTTCAAATAACTGGGACAAGATTACAACGATGTGATAAACAGACAGTTGCTATAAAATGGTGGTTCTGGGGCACTAGGCACATGGCAGGAATCGGCTTTCGCGGGTGACGATAGAGGCTATCGTCACCCGCGAAAGCCGATGACGTCACCGCGGCTTGCGCCTTAGGCGCGCGGCGCTACGCAAGGCTTTCGTATCGACTCGAGGCTTTGAAAATCCGATCGTCTAAGATTGGCTGCGCGAGGCTCTCACAATGTTTTTGAAAATTTAAAATAAATAGTTTTTAAAAATTTAATTTTTCTTTATTTTAGAATTTTTTTAAAACTGATTAGCTACGCGACGGTCACGAAACTGACAAGACAGTACCGTTCATATTAGCTGAAGAATGTTTGTGTTCATTACCTCCCTAACATACAACTTCTCACGGCATATAAGCAAGGTCTAATTTCCTAATCAGATATAGTCACCAAAACATTTGCATCACCCTGTCAACAAAAATGATAATGGTGTCATTTAAGCCCCATGCTTATTACGTAAAGTTAGTTTGTAAGTTAATATGCAAATGACATAACATGATGCTCTCGTACTGAATGCATTTAATGTCGAACGTAAGGTTCAAAGTTTCATGTGTATGTTAATAACATCGCACGAAGCTCTCATACCGGCAGCATTGAGGTTCGATGCCAGCAGCATACTTATTGCATGATGACAAATATTAATTTTTTGTTTAATTTAAATTACACATAGCTCTCGAAGGAAAGTTAACATCCTATAGGATGCTATCAAGTATAAATATGAAAAGAATATATATAACGTAACATAAAAAAATAAAAATAAATTTATATTAATACATTTTAAATTTAAAAATAAATAAAAAGTTATTGGATATGATAACTGTTAGCAGCGCTGCGTGACCACTGACGAAAGATACATACCAACGCCTGGCGGCACGGCCGGTGTTGGTTGCTGCTCCTGACTGCACGTCCACAGCTGCATGCTACATTTAAGCACTATGCGAACTTATAAGCATAGTTGGCCGTAATTTCGAACCCGTTTAAAATATAGGCATCAAATTTGTAACATATACATCACCCCGACATTGCATTCCATTTGGATGCCGTGATGACGGAACGGATACAACGCATGTTAAACGACACGCTCTTGCATTCCAAGCTGGGAGGTTTATCTCAGAGTCTTCCCAAATACGATATAAACTTCACGCTTTCGCATTCCATTGCAGTTGGGGTGCTGCAGTGACTCAAAGGATATAGCGCATGTTAAACGCCACGCTCTTTCATTCCAATCTGGGAGGGTTTTCTCAGTGTCTTCCCAAATGTGATATAAACTTCACGCTCTAGCATTACATTTCGGCGGTGTGCTGCGGTGACGCAACGGGTGCCGCGGTGCCGCAACGGATAGAGCGCATGTTAAACGTTACGCACTTGCATTCCAAGCTCGAAAGGTTATCTCAGAGTATTCCCAAATGCGATATAAACTTCACGCTTTTGCATTCCATTTCGGCAGGATGCCACGGTGATGCAACGGGCGGCGCAGTGACTCAACGGATAGAGCGTATGTTTCGGTAGGCTGCCACGGTTATGCAACGGATTGAGCACATGTTAAATGTCACGAACTTGCATTCCAAGCTGGGAGGGTTATCTCAGAGTATTCCCAAATACGATATAAACTTCACACTCTTGCATTCCATTTCGGCAAAGTGCCGCGTTGAAGCAACTGATAGAGCGTATGTTAAACGTCACGCTCATGCATTCCAAGCTGGGAGGGTTATATCAGAGTCTTCCCAAATGCAATATAAACTTCACGTTCTTGCATACCATTTGGGAAGGGTGCCGCGGTAATGTAGCGGATAGATGACTCGCTTCCCAACAGCCATGACATAGCCCCAAGCGATGGGGTGTCACGGTGATGTAGCGGATAGACGACTCACTTCCCAGCGGCCATGACATATGCAGAGGTGACAGGGTGCCGCTGTGACGTAGTGGATGGAAGATTCGCTTCCCAGTAGCCATGAGATAGCCCCAGGCGACGGGGTGCCGCGGTAACATAGCGGATAGACTACTCGTTTCCCAGCAGCCACGACATAGCCCCAGGCGACAGGGTGTCACGATGACGTAGTGGGTAGACGACTCGCTTCTCAGCGGTCATGACATATTCCCAGATGACAAACCGGGAGGGTTATCGCAGTGTCTTCCAAAAGCAGATTAACAGTTAAGTTCTTCCTTCTAGATATACATCACGCTCTTGCATGCCAAGCCGGGAGGGCTATCTCCGAGTATTCCCAAATAACAATTAACATTTAAGTCCTGCCTACTAATCCTTCCATTCTAGATTATCATGCTCGTGTATGCCAAACTGGGAGGGCTATCTCAGTGTCTTCCCAAATTCGATTATCATTTAAGTCCCTCCTACATGCTACAACAAACGTATAGGCTTGAATAATGAAAGAAGTATTAAGAAAATTTTTTTAAAAATAATATTTCATATTCCTTTATAGCCGAAGGCTCTGACCAGAGTCCTAGAGAAATGTAGGTTACGAAAACACATATAAGCGTGGGCCACATGGGAGAAGTAGTAATTAAAAAAACTTGTATGTTTAAACAATAATAATAATTGTTTATATACTGTTATACCCCCGCCTCGTCGAGAGAATATACGTTAAATGTTTTCACCTACACACACCCAACGTGAGGGATGGAAATATATATATATATATATATTTAAAGAATTAGGATGAATATTAATCGTAGCCAGGCGGTGTGTGTGTGCGAGAAAATAAAACGTGCGGTACGCTTAGTCAGTACGCAAAAGAAGTCATGCACATACGTGTTGCAGTGTTGCCCTTCCACTTACCATTCGCATAGAAGAACCACACAGATAGGTATTCCGTTATAGCCGCAGAACCCTGGTCAGCGCCCTGGAGAGAGAAATTTCGGTTTCATACAAATCCGCGAACACACAATGCAGAAAATTAATTAAAAAAACTTGTTTAAATAATAATAAATGTTTCAGATACAGCCCCAGACACCTGACATGACGCGAGCACCCCCCCCCCACCTCGGGTCTTCCCGACGGGAAATAGGTTTTTATTTACATTACGGCGTGAGCGATAGAAATTATATATATTAAGTAATAGTATTTTTTTCTTTCGCTACACCAAGCCCGACGTGAGTTTTGGAAATATTAAAAATAATATATATAAACTAGTATGATTATTAGTTTTGCAAAATTCAGGCTCTGCGATACGCTCGACAAAGATGACATGTTAAACTTCCTACGAGATGATATACTTCACGCTCTTGCATGCTAAGCCAGGATGGTTACCTCAGAGTCTTCCTAAATTAGATTCTCATTTAAGTCTTTTATACAAGATATTTACCACACTCCCCAGAGACACCCACAACGATGCTGCAGAAACGCGGGCAGGCAACAGTTATTTAAGTTAATGGAGCGTCCAAAAAATAATCATCTCCCAGATACGGCAGGCGTAAGTTAATGGGTCATCGTTAAAAAAAATATGTTACAGTCGGACACGCAAAAGTATCAGGCACACCTTGGCATGCTGACATATGCGAGCACTTTCAAGGCACAAGAATCACAGCTATTACACTAGAAAATAATAATATGTTTAAATACGGTGTACGCTCGACCAGTCAGCACGCAAATTAGTATTACACACACACNCACTAGAAAATAATAATATGTTTAAATACGGTGTACGCTCGACCAGTCAGCACGCAAATTAGTATTACACACACACATACACACACACTTTAGCACGAATTTCGGAAATATATTTTACAGTATTATTATTATCATTAATATTAATATTTCTCTGCAGACAAGGACGTCAGTTAATACGCAAAAAAATATTCATGTACACACTTACATACATACATGTACAGCAGACCCAACAACACATACAAACAAAGATTCACCGAGTAAGTTACACCAAAGGGGAAGCTCTGCGCGACTCCTCCCAAGAAATACGTTTTACATATTCTGTACGCTCACATCGTCATCAGTACGCAAATAAAAATTATGTGTACACTTTCAAACACACTCGTACAGCAGACCCCCTCCCCCCTTCCGGTCCTTTGTTGGTCTTGCTCCCACGACGCATAACAAGATAATAACTTATATAGTGCTTAGAAAGTCGTTGTACACACACTCCAGACGACGAGAGTTTCGAAAATAGTTAAACTATTTAAAGTATTAACAATTATTTTCTACAGTCAGGCGGTGCGGGGCTTTGGCGACTCCCTCGAGAAATTCATTTATACATATGCTGCAATGACCCTTCATTACGTTACCCCCTTTTTTTGGCNTTTGGCGACTCCCTCGAGAAATTCATTTATACATATGCTGCAATGACCCTTCATTACGTTACCCCCTTTTTTTGGGCAATGGAAGATTGAGGGATTTTACCTAACATACTGCGAGAGGCTCTCGTCTCTGATTGGCTACGTAAGGCTAAGGATATCAACATTGACAAGCTAGTAGCATTCATCATGGCTGAAGTATGTTCGTATTCATTAACCTCCTNAAGGCTAAGGATATCAACATTGACAAGCTAGTAGCATTCATCATGGCTGAAGTATGTTCGTATTCATTAACCTCCTATCATGTAACGTCTCACATAGTATAAGCATAGCAGGTTTCGATTTGTTTATGATACACACCCTCAACCATTATCACATAAGCATTTATGCGATAGTTGCGCCTAATATCCATCTCGTTTAAGATGCGATCGCCAAAAAAATTCATTNTATCACATAAGCATTTATGCGATAGTTGCGCCTAATATCCATCTCGTTTAAGATGCGATCGCCAAAAAAATTCATTAACATCACTCCCAACATCACGAAAGGACTACATGCCCTATTGGCTACGAGAGGTTCTCGTAACTTTTAATATTTCATCAACACATGCATACAAAGATTGAGCGAATAAGCTAGACCAAAGGGGGGAAAAATACATTTTCATTACTAGATATTCCAAGCATATATATGGTTTCTACTGTTGGGTGTGATTACATGATTGGTACAAACATATTAATGTAGGTTTCGTTACCCTTGTCAAACCACTACAGCAACCAATGTACTCACGCGTAACGTAAATACTACTACTACAATCGGTGGCAGGACTTNGCGTAACGTAAATACTACTACTACAATCGGTGGCAGGACTTCGTTATGGCCCCCCCTTCAGTGACAATGAAGCGGTCAAGTGATACTTAACCAAAACCTGGCGTTCTGTTTCGACGTAGCATGTGAGAAACAGTCCACAATGGAGCAACAGTATTCCAGCATGGGACGTCATGTAGCAACGGATGTGATTTTCCTATGTCATACCTATTCACGCACACTCCTACATTGGAATTGTTTTTTGATAATCTCACAATATAGTGAAGTGACTCCTTTTTTGGGCAAGCAGGAATTTTACCTAACATGCTGTGCGAGTCTCTGAGTGGCTAAGGGACATCAACACCTACAAGCTAGCACCATTCATCATGGCTGAAGAATGTTCGTATTCATTGGCCTCTTATCATATAACTTCACACATCATATAAGCATAGCAGGTTCTAAGTTCCGATACACAGCACACCCTCGACAATGGATAAATTATCACAGAATTATTTAAGCCCTATAACCATAGGTGCTCGTAATTTCCGAACCAGCGACTAATTCTTTATATATATATATATATATATATATATATCCTTCCTGACAACACAAATCATCGTGGAGTTATTTATGTCCTATATGTCAGCTACCACTGCTTTAGGAGTTCTAGGCATACTTGGATGGATACAGGTGAGTCTCACAGCGTGGGGGAGGCATCGGCCTCCTCTTCTTCGGTTGCACAACACACCACACTATGGCAGATGCCCAATAGAAAACACACAGCGCATACAGCCAATCACAAAGAGACAGATATTGATTTTTCGACACAAAACACTTTCNAGAAAACACACAGCGCATACAGCCAATCACAAAGAGACAGATATTGATTTTTCGACACAAAACACTTTCTCACCTTTGGTTGAGGAAAGCGAATCAAACTGTAGTAAGGACACTACCGAAACTGTTGTTTCAGAAAACACTACACATAAAGTAAAACTCGCGCCTCCAGTGTACATCCCGGACACTACAAAAATCAAAAATTTGGTTAGAGGTTCCTTTGGGAAAAAAATAACACACACCAAAAAGCAACACTTGAAGGTGGTTGTAAGGTTAGAGGAACACTTAGACTTATTGAGATATTTGACAGAACAGAAAATACAGTATTACACTCATGCTAAAACAAGCGAAAAACCGAACAAGATAGTAAGCAAAGGGCTAACACATTCCATCGAAATAAATCAAATAAGTAGACACTTGAAAGAATTTCAATTTACTCCAGTACACATTTGGAAATTTCGAACACCTGCTGATGCACCTNAACTGTTGTTTCAGAAAACACTACACATAAAGTAAAACTCGCGCCTCCAGTGTACATCCCGGACACTACAAAAATAAAAAATTTGGTTAGAGGTTCCTTTGGGAAAAAAATAACACTCACCAAAAAGCAACACTTGAAGGTGGTTGTAAGGTTAGAGGAACACTTAGACTTATTGAGATATTTGACAGAACAGAAAATACAGTATTACACTCATGCTAAAACAAGCAAAAAACCGAACAAGATAGTAAGCAAAGGGCTAACACATTTCACCGAAATAAATCAAATAAGTAGACACTTGAAAGAATTTCAATTTACTCCAGTACACATTTGGAAATTTCGAACACCTGCTGATACACCTGCAGTCTTTGGGGCTGTAGTGCAAAAACATCACAAATACGACATTCTGAAACTGGGCAGACTTTGCTATCTGTCAGTTAAAATCGAAATGTACAGACATCGTCCTGAGGATGTTGTGCAGTGCAGGCGATGCTGTGCGCTGGGCCACACTCAGAAGTACTGCACACTCAGGCCAGTCTGCCTTTTGTGTGCAGGAGATCATGCAAAGGCAGACTGTCCTATCACAGAACACGACAACGGAAAGTGGCAATGTACACTTTGCAAACAAACGGGACATTCGGCTGCGTGGAAGCAGTGCGAAGTCATCAAAAACACATACAGACACGAAAACAATGGATGGCACCAAAACCTGCCAAATACTACGAGACACTCAACAGAAACCTCAGGAGAAAACACAAACAAATGTTCAGTCAGAGACTGAATTTCCAGTACTCAAAAACCCATACACAGAACAAGCACCTACACAACAGTAGACAGAAAAACCACAAAAACACAGAAAAAGAGACAACAAAACTACAGAAAATGCGACCATGTTTGCAGATATGCATGAACTGGCCGCTTTTCTGCAAGAAACAAATTTTGTAGCTTTAATAGAACACTTTAGGCCTATAATCGCACAGGCGAAAACAATGAACAAATTACAGGAGAAGCAGATGCTAATCCTTACAGCACTCGCAACTCTACCTAAATAAACATTTTAGGGCAACATCAACACACTTAATTATTTAACTATTGCTAAAACAATAAGTTTTATTAAATACAGCAACACATAAGTGATATTAACACCTTCTCATCTCGGAACTTCCTGATTGGACAGTGACGAGAAGTAATACACCAATGAACACACTTCTCTCTCGAAGCCACCTGATTGGTGCGCGACGAGGAGAGCCACACATCTATAAAAACACCGCATTTTGCTCACAACATTCAGTCGTTCGCAGACAACGATAGGCACAACACCTGCACTACTCTTACAACACAAGAAGGGCGCCCTGCCCAGGCTGGTTATGTGGGAACTCGTGACAGGTGNTTTTGTGTGCAGGAGATCATGCAAAGGCAGACTGTCCTATCACAGAACACGACAATACAAAGTGGCAATGTACACATTGCAAACAAACAGGACATTCAGCTGCGTGGAAGCAGTGCAAAGTCATCAAAAAACATATACAGACAAGAAAACAATGGATGGCACCAAAACCTGCCAAACCACTACGAGACACTCAACAAAAACCTCAGGAGAAAACACAAACAAATGTTCAGTCAGAGACTGAATTTTCAGTACTCAAAAACCCATACACAGAACAAGCACCTACACATATACTTTTTATATATATATGTATACTTTTTTTTCTAATTTATTTTTATTTCAATTAAAAATAATTACTTATAATAACGCACTGACCTGTCAGTTTGTTGCAGGTCGGGAAGAAGAAACGACTTGGGAAAGAGGGGCCCTATTGGTACTGGGTTCCGAGACTGGTGCCAGGGGCCTTCCAACTCTAATTATTTATAAGGGTTTTTACTCCACTGTCACAAAACCCGAAAAATTTAATCGTACCCCGATGGAGACCTGTATAGGACACATCGGGAGACTAGGGACTCACCGACACACTACATGCGAAATTAATTAGCACACTTGCAAACAACATTCCAACATGCTAAACATACATCAGCACACAACATTCACTCCAGTCGGGAGACAGGAGGGGAGCTTCACTCCCCCGCCGAAAACACGAAAACGTAATTGAATTTAAAATAGGCAACACCAAATAACTCGCCTAAATAAGGGCCCGGTGCCCAAAGCCCCACAGTACACAGCCCCTGCCGCCGACCCAATGATTTGAGAAATTGTCAGGATGCTTTTGCTTCAAAAACACCTAGTGAGTTATGGGAGTTTCGGCTTCCGGTCTCACAACACTAAATGCCATCCGGTGGCTTATGAGGGTTCGGCGGCCCCTTACATCACGACGACATGAAAGTAGTCATTACCTGTTCGCTCACAGTGATAAGCATAGCCGGTGCTGATTTGTTTATGATACACATCACACCCTCAGCAATGAAATAAACAATTATCACAGAACCATTTAAGCTCATAGTTTGGAATGCAAGTGCATGACGTTTAACATGTGCTCTATCCGTTGAATCACTGCGGCATCCTGCCAAAATGAGAGTGAAGTTTATATCGCATTTGGGAAGACTCTGAGATAACCCTCCCAGCTTGGAAGGCAAGAGTGTGGCATTTAACATCCGTTCTAACTGTTGTATCACCGTGGCATCCCGATGGAATGCAATGTCGTGGGTGATGTGTATGTTACAAATTTGATGCCAATATCTTAAACGGGTTGGAAATTACGACCAACTATGCTTATAAGTTCTCATAGTGCGTAAATTACCATTTGTTAACTTTTCTTGTCGGAGACGATGTATGCAATGTCGAGTGTGATGTGTGTGCTACAAATTTGGCGCCTATATCTTAAACGGGTTCGAAATTACGGCCAACTATGCTTATAAGTTCGNTCATTTGCTAACTTTTCTTGTCGGAGACGATGTATGCAATGTCGAGTGTGATGTGTGTGCTACAAATTTGGCGCCTATATCTTAAACGGGTTCGAAATTACGGCCAACTATGCTTATAAGTTCGCATAGGGCCTAAATGTAGCATGCAGCTGTGGACGTACAGTCAGGAGCAGCAACCAACACCGGCCGTGCCGCCAGGCTTTAGTAGGGGGAAGTGGGGGAAATACGAACACCTAAGGGAAAACGTAAATAAAACAGTGGAATTTGATCACAGAGTTTCTTTATTGTTTAATTATAAAGTGTACTTATCTGTCTAACGAATTCACTAATCAACATTTATATTTGTTTAATAAATTGCAACATTATGAAAGAAAAACAAAACCCTTAGTGTTCGGTTTTACCCGACATTAGTCGGGTAAATACGAACACCAAGTGGGGTAATTACGAACTAACATTATTAACGACAGAGATCACATTTAAAACCCAACGATGTTGACTGTCCGTCAGTACAACTCTCGTGAGCCCATTTTTTGCACACGTAGCACATAATCCAGTCTTCAGCGGGGGGATCTATATATTTATCTCTACAAAATATACAAAAGTAGTCTTCATTTTCCTTTTCGCCCTTCTCTTTGTTTGAAGGTTTCTTCTTACTATATTTCAGTCTTTTTATTTGGGTTTCTTTTTTTGGCATTTTTTCCGTTTTTTTCTTGATTTCTTCTGCTTTAGCTCTTTTTCTGTTTTCCTTTTCCTCTAACTGATCTTTCATGGATGTGCTCGTAAGAATAGTAGATTTTTTCTTCCTAATATTGCGTTTTGATATTTTTGGAGACATAATAGGCAATTCAACGATCTCTGATAGGGAAACGGCATGCGTGCTTGCATCATCGCTTTGTGAATTAACAGGACCTATATCAGAAGCTTGGTCATCATGGTCTTCAACACGGTGATCTTGAGCTGCTGCGGTTACATCGGCATGATTGTGAGCGTCAGAAGCTTGTTGAACATCAATTGCTTGGTTATCTGATGGTTGGGTATTTATATGAATGTTTTGTGTCGGATTTATTGTTTCTTGTGCGGTAGGCTGAATTGAATCTATCTCAACAGGGCGCAAGGGATATATTCCTGCAGCTCTAAATCCACTTGCAGCTTTTTCAAGGTTACTACAACGGTTAAAAGCGTTTGTAAACAATTCGACTATGTCGTATTGTGTAATGGGCTGTCCAAATCGCACTGCCATGTGATTCTCACATTCTTGATTGTATGCAGTCTTGATAGGGCCAAAATATGTCAAGTCCAAGGGTTGGAGTCTGTGAGAGGTGTGTGGGGGCAGAGTTAGCATAATGATTCCATGATCTCTGCAGAGTGAGAATGCATCAAGACTTATATGACTCTCATGGTTATCTAAAATAAGCAAAAGGGGGTTTTCCTTTGAAGGCTTTGCATATGAAATAAAGTGGTGTAGCCAATCCACAAATAGGCTTTCATTTATCCATCCAGAGTCTGACACAGCCCCAACCATATTAGGGTTACTACCTTTTAGTAATTGTGGATTCATACGCTTCCTTTTAAATATAAAAAATGGAGGAATGTATTGGCCAGCTGCACTAAATGCACAAACAACTGTTGTTGTAGACCCCCTTTCAGCACTCGTTGCCTTACCAACTTGTTTCTGACCTTTTACTGCCACTATTCTCTGATTTCTTTGGACCGTTGATATACCTGTCTCATCGACGTTAAAGATTTTATCAGGTTGAATATGATGTTTGTTTTGTATGGCCTTCAAATTATCATAAAAAATTGTAACGTCAGTTTCATTGAACGCAGTGATACGATTCAGTGAAGTCGCCTCAGGTGTCCTCAGAGATATGCTGGGATGTCTTTTCATGAAATTGTAGTACCAGTCTTTTCCGGCTAGCTGTTTCACTCGGTCGAAATTGTGCGGAAGTTTGTTCTTCTCGGCAAATTGGTACGCGATTTGGCGAATTTTTTTTATGGTTAGGCCATAATAGAGTTTACTGCATTTTATGATATAATCGACAAGTTGCGTTTCCTGATCGTCTGTAAATAAAGGTTTTCGTCCAGACCTTGGCAGTTTTATCACGTCTTTCTTTAGGTGGTCAAAAATGGTTGTTTTTGGAACATTATAAGTTTCTGCTGCTTTGCCGAGGGTGAGTTTTTTTGTCTTAACATCGTCTATAGCCTTTTTGAGATCTTCTAAACTGTACTTCAGTTCGGTCTTTCTTTTGTAAGTACGAGGCATCTGAAACAATAATAAAAAAAGGTTATGAAAAAAAGGTTAGGGGTAATGCCGAACGTTCGCGATTGCCCGACACGGAGTGTTCGCATTTACCCCGCGGGATCGAAAATAATAAAATGGCACAAAACAAATTAGGTTATATTTCTTTTGCCAACTGCGTCATTGTCATTTAGCTGATTAATATGTGATTATTCCACAATGTAAAAGCTAAATTACTATTGTAGATAAAAATAAAGCTACACCTACTTGAATTTACCAAACAATTACATCATAAACATACAAAATATTGATAATTGCATACCTTGATAAGTACGTGCATCCACGTCTCCCGTGTTGTTGACTGGCACTAGTGGTGGCGTGATCTCTGAAACGGCGGCAAGTAAAATGTGGCTATCTCTTTCTAACATATTAGAACCATTGAATTCGGCATTACCCCGCGTTCGCGTTTCCCCCACTCTCCCCTATGTATCTTTCGTCAGTGGTCACGCAACGCTGCTAACAGTTATCATGTCCAATAACTTTTTATTTATTTTTAAATTTAAAATGTATTAATATAAATTTATTTTTATTTTTTTATGTTACGTTANTCCAATAACTTTTTATTTATTTTTAAATTTAAAATGTATTAATATAAATTTATTTTTATTTTTTTATGTTACGTTATATATATTCTTTTCATATTTATACTTGATAGCATCCTATAGGATGTTAACTTTCCTTCGAGAGCTATGTGTAATTTAAATTAAACAAAAAATTAATATTTGTCATCATGCAATAAGTNGATGTTAACTTTCCTTCGAGAGCTATGTGTAATTTAAATTAAACAAAAAATTAATATTTGTCATCATGCAATAAGTATGCTGCTGGCATCGAACCTCAATGCTGCCGGTATGAGAGCTTCGTGCGATGTTATTAACATACACATGAAACTTTGAACCTTACGTTCGACATTAAATGCATTCAGTACGAGAGCATCATGTTATGTCATTTGCATATTAACTTACAAACTAACTTTACGTAATAAGCATGGGGCTTAAATGACACCATTATCATTTTTGTTGACAGGGTGATGCAAATGTTTTGGTGACTATATCTGATTAGGAAATTAGACCTTGCTTATATGCCGTGAGAAGTTGTATGTTAGGGAGGTAATGAACACAAACATTCTTCAGCTAATATGAACGGTACTGTCTTGTCAGTTTCGNAGAAGTTGTATGTTAGGGAGGTAATGAACACAAACATTCTTCAGCTAATATGAACGGTACTGTCTTGTCAGTTTCGAGAGCGCCGCGTAGCTAATCAGTTTAAAAAAAATTCGAAAATAAATAAAAATTAAATTTTTAAAAAATGTTTATTTTAAATTTTCAAAAACATTGTGAGAGCCTCGCGCAGCCAATCTTAGACGATCGCATTTNTTTTAAAAACATTGTGAGAGCCTCGCGCAGCCAATCTTAGACGATCGCATTTTCAAAGCCTCATGTAGAGAAGAAAGCCTTGCATGGAACCGCGCGCTTAGCGCGCAAGCCGCAGTGATGTCATCGGCTGGCGCGAGAGACGATAGCGGCTCCCCGCTCCCTGCCAGGTGCCTGGTGCCCCAGAACCGCCATTTTATAGCTACTACAGACATGGCTTTCAAACAATTAATTTCGTATTAAAAACAGTTAACGATTAAAAAGTATAAATTCCACACGTCCGATATTTGCAATCTCTCTCTCTCTCTCTCACACACACACACAAACACACATACTGCTCCAACGTAACGTAATGGCAACAATATTCTTTCACACACACAACGGCCACGACGCACTTTACAATATATTTATTCCCGCCTTAGGAGAACAGATTTATAACAACATAGTAACTTGCCTAGGTAGGTTTAAAAAAACACAATGAGTACAAACATGACGCTTCATTCAGAAACACGCCATTTCATGTCGTCAGCGTCGCCAGTTGCCACTTCTGGCAACTTCGGATTTGTAACCGTCCCGCAATCACATCTAAATATATTACACTGAAGAGCCAAAAAAACTGGTACACCTGCATAATATCGTGTAGGGACCCCGCTAGCATGCAGAAGTGCCGCAAGATGACGCCGAATGCACTCGACTATTGTCTGAAGGTATGCGAGAGGCAATTCACACCATGAATCCTGCAGGGCAGTCCACAAATCCACAGGAGTGCGAGGCGGTGGAGATCTCTTCTGAACAGCACGTTGCAAGGCATCCCAGATATGGTCAATAATGTTCATGTCTGGTGATTTAGGTGGCCAATGGAAGTGTCTAAAGTCAGAAGAGTGTTTCTGGAGCCACTCGGTAGAAACTCTCGACGTATGGGGTGTTGCATTTTCCTGCTGGAATTGTCCACGTCCGTCGGAATGCACAATGGACATGAATGGGTGCAGGTGATCGGACAGGATGATTACGTATCTGTCAACTGTCAGAGTCGTATCAGGGGTCCCATATCACGCCAACTGCACACGCCCCATACCATGGCAGTGCCTCCACCAGCTTTAACAGTCCCCTGTTGACATGTAGGGTCCATGGATTCATGATGATGTCTCTATACCAGTACAAGTCCATCCGCCCGATACAATTGGAAACGAGACTCGTCAGACCAGGAAACTTGTTTCCAGTCATCAACAGTCCACTGGCGGTGTTGGCGGGCCCAGGCGAGGCATCTTTGTGTCGTGCAGTCATCAACGGTACACGAGTGGGCCTTCGGCTCCGAAAGCCCATATCAATGATGGTCCGTTGAATAGTTCGCACGCTGGCACTTGTTGATTCCCCAGCATTGAAATCTGTGCCGATTTGAAAAAGGGTTGCACGTCTGTCACCTTTAATGATTATCGTCAGTCGTCGTTTGTACCGTTCGTTCACGATCTTTTTCCGGCCGCAGCGATGTTGAAGATGTGAGGTTTTACCGTATTCCCGATATTCACGGTACACTCGTTAAATTGTCTACGCGAAAATCCAAATGTTATCGCTACCTCGGAGGGGCTATGTCCCATCTCTTGTGCCCCGACTATAATACACCGTTCAAACTCACTTAAAGCTTGATAACATGCCATTGTAGCAGCAGTAATCGATGTCAAAACTTTGCCAGACGCTTGTTGTCTTATATAGGCGCTGCCGACCACATTGCGTTACTCTGATTGATTCCATACCTCTGATATTTGCATACGCACGCCTATACCAGTTTTTTTTGGCTCTGCAGTGTATAATAAGTACTCAACAATAAAATCTCGTTTCAGTCGTAAATTACAAATTCAAAAATCATTATTTTTACTGTAATATGTATGAAATATGCTAAAATTGAAAATATGTATTCGTTTCCTGCTACTACAGGCGCTGCGAAACTTCCTGAGAGAGAGAGAGAGAGAGATAGATATAGAGAAAGAGAGAGCGAGAGAGAGTGAGAGAGAGCGACATGCTCAGCCGCGGCTATTTAATTTTCTTCCTCTGACGAAAGAAAACACCAACCATGTCACTAAATCCTACGCATGGTAATTTGCGATTATATTTTAAACTGTAACAACGAAACATATTTCCTTCAGTGTTACCTAAAAATTCTAATATATCAAAAGGCAACGTTTAATTTACAAATAGCATGGCAAAAAACTAGGTTACAGCAATATTTATCTGTGAACAATTTCTTACCAGCCGTTGCCAACACATCGCCGCTGTCACTGTTTTTAATTCGTATTTAATACGAAATAGATATTACAAATTACAGAAGACACAAAGTTAAAGTTTAATTTAGTCAAGAATACTGTACTTTAAATTTAATCAGAGTGTTTTATATTTTTAGTATACAAGTTATTGAAAAAAAAAAAAAAAAACATGTTGGCATGTAAAGCCAAGGATGATTTTTCAAAGGTTCGTTTCAAAATATTGGAAGAAACCGTAAATGGACTACAGGAGCAGTGAATTTTTTTTGAAGATTTATTTCGGATGTGGTTAGCTAACCGTGAACAGCCTACGGTGGCGCCAAGCGCAGGTAGCGGCACTGCAGCTGAACTACTGAACAGTGCGGCCGGCTCCAAGTGTGCTCTCGCTCTTCGACTTCAGCGCAGTGAATTGCTCAGTTCGCCAGGCCGCCTGCAAGTGTTGCGCCTAGGCACGTCTGTTAACTGAGTTAGTCTGAGTTACGCCAATTGGTTACAAGCGCGGCGCCATGTTTTTCTCCGGCTAGCGACCTTTAGCCCTAACCCACGTCTGACGGACGCCTCAATTGAAACGAAAACGAGTGACTCAGGAAGAAGAATTCACCATCTGCCTGCTGCTCCTTCTTTTTTTGTTTTTTTATTACACGTCTAGTCAAGGAGAGCTAGTAAATATCTATTCGCTGCGCCAACGTTGATTGATGAATCATGTCACCCCACCAAGTTAAAATAAATCTAGAAGAGAAAAAAAGAGACTGGGACTTTGGAAACTTTATGTTCCGCGTTCGAAATTGCACACGCAAAGCAACGCGGGAAGCAATGTAGTTTTTTTCTCGTAAGAACATATGTGTTAAATATTTTGCATTGGCGATATAAAAATATTTCCTCCCACATCTCTATTATTAAAAATTACTACAGGAAAGTATTAGAGCTGCGCTGAAATTTTTTGAGTAAAATGATAACGTTAGGTTTTTAAGGTATTAGGCCTATATAGAATAAATAGTTGTATTTTTTAACATTACGATTCCTTATAATATATTTTTCTGCAATCTTTCTAAGTGTTGNAATGGACATGAATGGGTGCAGGTGATCGGACAGGATGATTACGTATCTGTCAACTGTCAGAGTCGTATCAGGGGTTCCATATCACGCCAACTGCACACGCCCCATACCATGGCAGTGCCTCCACCAGCTTGAACAGTCCCCTGTTGACATGTAGGGTCCATGGATTCATGATGATGTCTCTATACCAGTACAAGTCCATCCTCCCGATACAATTGGAAACGAGACTCTTCAGACCAGGAAACTTGTTTCCAGTCATCAACAGTCCACTGGCGGTGTTGGCGGGCCCAGGCGAGACATCTTTGTGTCGTGCAGTCATCAACGGTACACGAGTGGGCCTTCGGCTCCGAAAGCCCATATCAATGATGGTCTGTTGAATAGTTCGCACGCTGGCACTTGTTGATTCCCCAGCATTGAAATCTGTGCCGATTTGAAAAAGGGTTGCACGTCTGTCACGTTTAATGATTATCGTCAGTCGTCGTTTGTACCGTTCGTTCACGATCTTTTTCCGGCCGCAGCGATGTTGAAGATGTGAGGTTTTACCGGATTCCCGATATTCACGGTACACTCGTTAAATTGTCTACGCGAAAATCCAAATGTTATCGCTACCTCGGAGGGGCTATGTCCCATCTCTTGTGCCCCGACTATAACACACCGTTCAAACTCACTTAAAACTTGATAACATGCCATTGTAGCAGCAGTAACCGATGTCGAAACTTTGCCAGACGCTTGTTGTCTTATATAGGCGCTGCCGACCACATTGCGTTACTCTGATTGATTCCATACCTCTGATATTTGCATACGCACGCCTATACCAGTTTTTTTGGCTCTGCAGTGTATAATAAGTACTCAACAATAAAATCTCGTTTCAGTCGTAAATTACAAATTCAAAAATCATTATTTTTACTGTAATAAGTATGAAATATGCTAAAATTGAAAATATGTATTCGTTTCCTGCTACTACAGGCGCTGCGAAACTTCCTGAGAGAGAGAGAGAGAGAGATAGATATAGAGAAAGAGAGAGCGAGAGAGAGTGAGAGAGAGCGACATGCTCAGCCGCGGCTATTTAATTTTCTTCCTCTGACGAAAGAAAACACCAACCATGTCACTAAATCCTACGCATGGTAATTTGCGATTATATTTTAAACTGTAACAACGAAACATATTTCCTTCAGTGTTACCTAAAAATTCTAATATATCAAAAGGCAACGTTTAATTTACAAATAGCATGGCAAAAAACTAGGTTACAGCAATATTTATATGTGAACAATTTCTTACCAGCCGCTGCCAACACATCGCCGCTGTCACTGTTTTTAATTCGTATTTAATACGAAATAGATATTACAAATTGCAGAAGACACAAAGTTAAAGTTTAATTTAGTCAAGAATACTGTACTTTAAATTTAATCAGTGTTTTATATTTTTAGTATACAAGTTATTGAAAAAAAAAAAACATGTTGGCATGTAAAGCCAAGGATGATTTTTCAAAGGTTCGTTTCAAAATATTGGAAGAAACCGTAAATGGACTACAGGAGCAGTGAA
The DNA here is from genome assembly GCA_002778355.1 of Clitarchus hookeri. Classification (NCBI taxonomy): domain Eukaryota; kingdom Metazoa; phylum Arthropoda; class Insecta; order Phasmatodea; family Phasmatidae; genus Clitarchus; species Clitarchus hookeri. The sequence continues at coordinate 150,798 of NQII01001421.1, forward strand.
TTTTTTTTGAAGATTTATTTCGGATGTGGTTAGCTAACCGTGAACAGCCTACGGTGGCGCCAAGCGCAGGTAGCGGCACTGCAGCTGAACTACTGAACAGTGCGGCCGGCTCCAAGTGTGCTCTCGCTCTTCGACTTCAGCGCAGTGAATTGCTCAGTTCGCCAGGCCGCCTGCAAGTGTTGCGCCTAGGCACGTCTGTTAACTGAGTTAGTCTGAGTTACGCCAATTGGTTACAAGCGCGGCGCCATGTTTTTCTCCGGCTAGCGACCTTTAGCCCTAACCCACGTCTGACGGACGCCTCAATTGAAACGAAAACGAGTGACTCAGGAAGAAGAATTCGNCGACCTTTAGCCCTAACCCACGTCTGACGGACGCCTCAATTGAAACGAAAACGAGTGACTCAGGAAGAAGAATTCGCCATCTGCCTGCTGCTCCTTCTTTTTTTCTTTTTTTATTACACGTCTAGTCAAGGAGAGCTAGTAAATATCTATTCGCTGCGCCAACGTTGATTGATGAATCATGTCACCCCACCAAGTTAAAATAAATCTAGAGGAGAAAAAAAGGGACTGGGACTTTGGCCACTTTATGTTCCGCGTTCGAAATTGCACACACNGACTGGGACTTTGGCCACTTTATGTTCCGCGTTCGAAATTGCACACACAAAGCAACGCGGGAAGCAATGTAGTTTTTTTCTCGTAAGAACATATGTGTTAAATATTTTGCATTGGCGATATAAAAATATTTCCCCCCACAGCTCTATTATTAAAAATTACTACAGGAAAGTATTAGAGCTGCGCTGAAAATTTTTGAGTAAAATGATAACGTTAGGTTTTTTAAGGTATTAGGCCAATATAGAATAAATAGTTGTATTTTTTAACATTACGATTCCTTATAATATATTTTTCTGCAATCTTTCTAAGTGTTGNATATAGAATAAATAGTTGTATTTTTTAACATTACGATTCCTTATAATATATTTTTCTGCAATCTTTCTAAGTGTTGATAAGATTGCTGAACAAGTGACTGTCGGCAGCATCCAAACTGAAAATTAGTAACTAAATCGCATTTCTCTAAATAACGAAACAATTTCGAACGAGGCCTGGGAGGACCCCGCCAAAACATACGATCTGGCATAGCTTTTTCAACTCAGCAATTGCCGACACCGCGAATTGAACTCCAGACTCTGGTAGATATAAAAAATAGCGGCTCTTTTAAATTGTCATTATTAAAGTTGGAGAGGTGACAATCAAAATAGCGGGCTAGCAATCTCTTGGTGTGGTTGAACATCTTGGCGAGTCGTGTCGACTGATTCACATGAACGTGACACTTTCCCCAGAGCATCTACAGACCATCCCTCCTCGCAACGTACCAACTGTGGTTTTTGCCCAAAATGATGAGAAAATTAAAAGTTAAACTGGAAAAAGAAACTCGCACCATTATTCGCTTGACGAGAGTGGAAAAGCCACAATCCCCATTGCAACCCGGTCAATCACTCTCCACGGACTTCCGAGTGAGACTCAGATATGCTGATTACATGCTCAAACACTCGTGGTTCTTCTGTGTTTGGAAACTGACGAAAGAAGGCGAGGAGTCATCTAAAAATAAGCCCTCTCTAAGTGGCTTAGTCCTGTGCGCAATCACATGGGTCTTGTAGCTGTCTGGTGAGGTGAGTCCGAGTTATTCTTATTTACTTTCAGTAATATTTCTGGCTGTGTTACAAAACGCCAGAGGGGCATATTCGAGTTAGCAAGGGACGGTGGTCTTAATAAAAATAAAATAATTAAATTATATTTATTAATTTATATATAATGATATGTATACATATTCACACAGTTGTTATTTACAATATTTAACTACCTATCTCCACTATAACACTTTTTATTCTCAGTAAACGAAAATTTTTAATGTCTACCTTAATTATAATTAAAGTCTTTATCACTGTCTCTATGTTGGTTACAGTCAATTTACACTCATTATTTACGCATATGCAATTTGTCTGTTGCCATAATATTCCAAATGTTCGTCACTCGCACATTCGTCAGTCTCACGCTCCACTGTGCCGATGCTCGCTGTCCACACACTTCACTCCCTCTGGTCACTCTCGCCGCCACTCGTCGCTCTGCTGGCTCGTCGAATCACTGTCTTCGCACTTATCCGCACACCAGCCGCTTATAAGGCCATACAACCCTTCGAACTCTAGACCTCGGCTCAAAGGCCCATCGCGGCTCAAGCAGTCTCGCTATCCCCGCACCCCGATTCACCCCGAGAGAGGCTAGGGCGAAGACCAGAACATTCTTGCAATGAGAAACCCAGAAATTCAAAAGGTCTCGTCTGAAGTGTGTGTTCTTTTCGTAGATCAGCTCATTGGACGCACGTTTAACAGTTTCCTGGGGAAAACTTGACTTTCAAATACTCTGCAACGTAGTGAATATCTAACAACTCAAGAAGGTATTAAAATTTATTATTTATGTCTTGTACCAAAAAAATTGACAAAACCCTCTCAAAAACCATTTATGAAGAACATCTGGTAAATATACTGCTTTCGTGTACCATCCCCTTTGATAGGTGTTTAGATCCACCGTTGTGCACAAAGGACCGCGAAGTTCTTCTTATCGGTCATGGAACTCCCGATTTTTTCAGAGNTGTTTAGATCCACCGTTGTGCACAAAGGACCGCGAAGTTCTTCTTATCGGTCATGGAACTCCCGATTTTTTCAGAGTTCTACATGTGGCTCTTGTTCCAAGTCTTACATGCGGGCTTTCAAGGCCTTCGCTGACTGACAACCCTTTCCGTCTACGCGACTATACCTTCGGTGTATACTTTTTTTTTTTATAACCTACCGTAATTTAAGTGTTAAATGTACGTCCGAAGTAAGAACGGGACTTGAGTGCGTCCTAGGGCTGAGCGTCATACAACTACAGGCAAAGAAATTCGTGCAATAAGGCATGCATCGCGGCAGAGAGGGAAGGGGAGACCATGGCCGTTATTGGGACCTTCACTGCCTCCCTGAGTGTGTCTCTAGTTAACCTATAAGTAAGAAGATATAGGCTATTCATGGCTAAGTGAGCACTTTTGAAAGCCTTCTCATTTTGAATAATAGTCAATAGATATCTTTTATTTTAGACTTCGGCGTTATTTTCCGAGTGCGGTGGAATATACACACAGCGTATGGCAATATTTATCTTATAAAGGCGATTACAGGATAAAAAATGGCTGAAAGGATAAAGTAACTAGGGCTTCAAAAGTTCTCACTTTACCGTGAACAGTCTATTAAAGGAAAAACCGCCATAGGCACCGTGAGAACCCTTTGGACAGAACAGTAGTTCAAGCCCTCCACTTTTAAGAAACAAGTGCGTCGCCCCCTAGATTGGACACGACTTCAGTTTGTGTCAAGTATTTATAACTTATTGTAGACTGCTTAATATATGCGTGGGAGAAAGAGCGAGAGAGAGAGAGAGAGAGAGAGTGACAGGAGGGGGAGAGAAAGAAATAAGATTTGAATGACTATGGATACTGTCTTAAACTGTTTAAAAATTGTCATTGCGGCCTGCGGTGGGAACCATACTCAGGGGTGAAAAAACTTGTAG
>NQII01001421.1:155218-180676 GCA_002778355.1 Clitarchus hookeri
AACCCGGCGGGCCCCACCCCTGGAATGCTTCCCCTCCATCTTCCACAGGAGCGAGTCATAAGTGGAACGGAAAAGGGGTCTTGACGCGCGTTCATTGGCCTGCGCGCGCGCTCTCTCGTCTTTGCCGGTGGATGAGGAGGAGGGGGAGGGCGTCCGTCGCTTCCACTTGTTTGTTTATTTGGCGAATTTGGGTCGGGAGGGAAGGCGCTCCACCTCCAACCCCCGGCCACGCACAGATGTGCTTCGGCGTTTACAGGCGTCGTGCTCTCGCCGGGAGCGCCCGCCCTGAAATAGACCATGACGGCCGACGTCACTGCTTCTTCACGTCGTCGGCGGCGGGCGACAGACCCTCGCCGCCGGTGGGCCTCGTCCCACTCGGCGCCGTACCATCTATCGATCTTCATTGTCGAGTTTCACAGTTTACAAATCACGTGTACACACCGTCCCGTCGTCCTGCACTCAATCTCGTACTTCCAGCCGCGATGGAATTCCAATCGCGAAACTCTTCGGCGAAACTGCTGAGCGGGGTGGAGATATTCGGATTCGGAAGGCTCTTAAAATCGAAGTTTTGAGAGCCGACGAGGGTGAAGTGAAGTGAGCATGGAGCAGCGCCAGAATGCAAGGATGGGGAAACGGGATATCCCCGAGAAAACCCGCCAACCAGTGGCATTGTCCTGCACGATTCCCACACGCGAAAATCCGGGCGTGACCCCGCCAGGAATCGAACCCGGTTCACCTAGGCGGGAGGTTCATAACAATGAGGGCTTGAAAGCCGATGAAGGAGAAATGAAGTGAGAATGGATCAGTGCCGGAATGCAAGGAGAACCCTGAGAAAACCCACCGACCAGCGGCACCCACCACTAGGCCAGTAACAGTTCGTATACGAAGGCGTATGAAGTGTTCAAGCATAGCAAAAGAGCATTTCGAAGGGTAAGACGGGCGGTTCGTATACGAATGAAACGTCGAGCATAGGCTCAGCGAAGGTTATATAAGGATATAGGGGTTAATTTGGTATACATATGAGCGACAGCTCAAAGTATGTCGTTGCAGTTTATTTATATAAGTAGTCAAACCTAAGTAAATCTAGGATGAAAGCCAAATGAAACCCCCAACATACATTTTTGGATGCTTAAATACGTTTTATTCTACCAATCAGGACAACCACGGGATACCGTATACAATCTTCCAACCTTCCCTTTCCATCACCACTGGGCAGCAACTCGTCCAAGTTACTGATGATTTTAAGTTCATTTTGCATGCTGAGGTTTACAGTTTAACAACTGTACAAATAAGTTATCTTTCAGTATTAATTTATATAATCTCTACAGACAGTCGTAAGCATTACCACAGTTTGTCAGTTTTATGGTAATGAGTGCTCCCAATCCAAGGACCCACGAGATTGCTCCTTTATTTAACATGCAGTGCCGGCTCTCACTGCCTCGTTGTTAAGAGCGGCCCAAATTTCTCAACTCAACTCAGTAACATGCAATGTTGCCAACGTCAGCACAAATGTACCTGAAATATTTCCAGCAAGGACGTTGGACATCGTCTTCCTCTAGTACGACGGAAGCGACGAATAAAACAAATAAAACCTCACTCTACAACGTGTTCCTAATGGGCGGTGATTTGCATACCTGGACCACGAAAGAGGGACGCAGGAGAAAAATGGGTGAATATGCTACATGCATCAAGTGTGACATCGTCGCTAAGCGCACGGCTTTGAACTGGCGCAGTGCTCTCGTAGAGCTGCGTGAACCTATGAAACTTCCAGTGGCAACCCTATTATTTTATTGGTAGAAAAATTTGTGGCAAGGTTAGCTGCAGGGCTTCTGAGTTGTTTTGTATGTATCTGACGCGTATATTTGGAAATGCAGCGCTTTGAAAAATACATTTTTAGACATTTTAAAGTACTCTGAAATGGTGTTTCTAAAGTGCGTGACGTCTTGAAAGCACTCAACAGCCTTCGTCGGAAGTGCGTGTTATTTTCGTAAGTAGGTCATCACATTGGACGCATATTTTATAGTTTCGTAGACAAAAGTGTATTTCAAACACTCCGCAGCGTAGTTCAAGCGCCAGGTAGGCGGGATATATATTCCATTACCCTCTTTTTTAGCCTACTTTCCGAAGGAAAGAAAGGCTTATAAGATCACTTTTCTGTCTGTGTGTGCGTACATGTGTGTGTTGGGTCTGAGCGTGTGTGTATCCCTCCTTTCAATTTTTGAATGCTTTAACCGAATTTCACCAAACTTGGTACACGTATAATACTTAATAACAATACCTGACTTTCATATTTTTCGACCACTTTGGGCACTTATTTTCAAAATGGCGGCTATTTGAGTATTTTGGGTAATATGTCATATCTCGGGAATCATTCAAACCGATTCAAACCACATTTTGTATGCTGGCAGACCATTGTGTAAGCATTAAATTTTGAGACGGATATTTTTGTTGGTCCTCCATTTTGTAAGAGAGCACCAATTGAAAAAATAACGATTTTACATTATATCTTGAAAACTATTCAACCAATTCTCACCTAATTTGGCATCTAAGTAATACTATGGTAGGCCATATAAATTTAAGTAATTAAACGTAATTAGTTACTTATTTTTAAAATGGCAGCCATACAAAAGTTTTAAGTTTATTAATTCTATCTGCTATATCATTAAACCAATTTCGATCAAATTTTGTAAACTGAAAGTATCAATTACAAGCATCATATATACAAACAAATTACCACTTTTGTCAGACATTTCGGAAAATAGCGCAGTGCAAATAAATAAAGTTATTATGTCATAACATGGTAAATAATTAACCGATTCCTACCAAATTTGGCTAACTAGTATTACTGATGGAGATGATTATAAGTGATATATTTAAGCGTATCAGACACTTATAATCAAAATGTCGGCCAAATAGCCATTTTAGCTTAGAAAGCTATATCGTCGAAACTATATAATCAATTTCAAAATAAACTTTGTTCGCTGCCAGTAGATAATACAACTATCAACTTTATGTACATAGAATATTTTTGTCCGCCATTTTGTAAGGTAGCGCCATGCGAGTAAACAAAGTTTTTTTGTCAAATCTCTACAAACAATTGACAGGTTCCTTCCAAATTTGTCAAAGAAATAGTACTGCAGCAGGTGGTGTAAACTGGAATATTTTATGTAAGTCAGGCTCTTATTTTCAAAATGGTCGCTATATAATTATTCTAGCTCGGTATATTTTACTAACGAAACAAATTCCAACTTAACTTTGTATGCTGGCAGTGCCTCTAACAACCATAAAGTTTATCTATGCACAGCCTCATTTCCTTTCCATTTTGTAAGATAGCCCTACGAATAAAATATAATGATTTTATCTCATATCTCGGGAAAAAATCAACACATTCCTACAAAATTTAGCGAAGATGATGTACTGTGGTAAGCCATAATAATAAGTAGAACACACTTATTTTCAGAACGGCGGCTATGAAATCATTTTAATTTTGTTGTTGATATATACGAAATTATATAATATGAAATGAACTTAACTTTGTATATTGGCAGTATACAATCATTGAAATTGATACTACATCACTTTCTTGTCCTCCATTTATGAAGATCGCCACATGAAAATTACGGAGGTTTCATGCCATGTCTCGAAGACCAATCAACCGATTACCACCAAATGTTACACTACATCATTACAATAAATTTTATACCAAATTGGGCACATCATAAATGCTGCAGAAGACATTGCAAATTTTCATTATTTAAATGGGTGAGACAACGATCTTCAAAATGGCAGCTTCATAAATCATTTAGGTAAGTTTTATGTGTACACTGAGGCGACAAAAGTCATGGGATACCCCCTAATATCGTGTCGGACCTCCTTTTGCCCGGGGAAGTGCAGCAACTCGACGTGGCATGGATTCAACAAGTCGTTGGAAGTCCCCGGAAGAAATATTGAGCCATGCTGCCTCTATAGACGTCCATAATTGCGAAAGTGTTGCCGGTGCAGGAGTTTGTGCACGAACTGACTTCTCGATTATGACCCATAAATGTTTGATAGAATTCATATCGGGTGATCTTGGTGGCCAAATCATTTGCTGGAGTTGTCCAGAATGTTCTTCAAACCAATTGCGAACAGCTGTGGCCCGGTGATATGGCGCAAGGTCATCCATAAAAATTCCATAGTTTTTTAGGTACATGAAGTCCATGAATGGCTGTAAATGGTCTCCAAGTAGCTGAACATAACCCTTTCCAGTCAATGATCGGTTCAGTTGGACCAGAGGACCCAGTCCATTCCATGTAAAAACTGTCCACACCATTATGGAGCCACCAATAGCTTGCACAGTTCCTTGTTGACAACTTGGGTCCATGGATTCGTGGGGTCTGCACCACACTCGAACCCTACCATCAGCTCTTACCAACTGAAATCGGTACTCATCTGACCAAGCCACGGTTTTCCAGTCGTCTAGAGTTCAACCGATATGGTCACGAGCCCAGGAAAGGCGCTGCAGGCGATGTCGTGCTGTTAGTGAAGGCACTCGAGTCGGTCTTCTGCTAGCATAGCCCAGTGCAGCCAAAGTTTGCCACACTGTCCTAACGGACACGTCCGTCGTACGTCCCACATTGATTCCTGCTGTTATTTCAGGCAGTGTTACTTGTCTGTTAACACTGACCATTCTGCGCACACGTCGTTGGTCTTGGTCATTAAGTGCAGGCGGTCGCCCACTGCGTTGTCCATGGTCGGAGGTTATCCCTGAAATTAGGTATTCTCGGCACACTCTTGACACTGTGGGTCTTTGAATTTTGAATTCCCTAACCATTTCCGAAATGGGATGTCCCATGCGTCTAGCACCGACTACCATTCCACGTTCAAAGTCTGTTAATTCCCGTCGTGCAGCCATAATCACGTCAAAAACCTTTTCACATGAATCACTTGACTACAAATAAAAGCCCAACCAATGCACTGCCAATTTATACATTTTGTACGCGATACTACTGCCATCTGTATATTTGCATATTGCTATCTCATGACTTTTGTCAACTCTGTGAATATAAAACAATTTAAACAAATTCAACAAATATTGGTATGTAGACAGTATACATTAAAATAATCGTATATAGAACCTATTTTTCTAGCAATTTTGTACGATGGCATCATATAAGAAAACAAAGTTTTCTATGTCATATCTCAGGGGCCAAACGACCGATTTCCATCAATTTATTCAACACAAGTAGCGATACGGTAGGCCATGTAAACTCAAAAAAGTGGCACAGCCACTTATTTTCAAAACAAAGGCCTTGTAAATATTTTAGGGATAGTAAACACTATCATTTAAAATATTAGACTGATCAAATCCTAAGTTGATACTCAGAATTCGACCTCCGTATTGCAGTGGATTGTACGCTAGCTAATAGTACGAGGTTTTCTGGGTTCAAGTCCCGGGTAAGGCATGTGTGTATTTGTAATTGTCTCACTACTATTGCACAAGTTTCTGGTTTCATTTCTAAAGTTATTGCTTTCAAAGAGAAGTCAAGTCCTTCCTACCAACTCAGCTATTAAGAAATTATTTAAAAATGATTTGTTCCCATGTGGAGGAAAGTAGGCTCATTAGTAAAATATCAGTAACTTCTTGTTTTCCGTTCGTTCTTCCTTCGCCATATTGTGCTTCCCAGTGGCCCTTGAATGCTGGGAGGGGGTGAAGGCAGCCTCCGTATCTCACGTCGAGACCCCCTTCCTTTACCTCAAGACATTAATGCTCTGCACGCTTAAAATTTTATGTATTTCTACAAAAAAAATTTTGGAAACTAGTCACCAAGAATATTTTTGTAGCACTACAAGAAAAATATGACAATTTTCTAAGAAATAATGTGAAGCGTGTAACACTAATGTTAAATATAAAAAAAAAAAACATTGCACACTTTAATTTTATCATAAACGTAAAGGTACATAATTTTTTTGCATGTTTCGTAAAAAAATGTGTTACAAATATACAATATTTTAGTGGTAGAATTGGAAAAAATCCTTCACAACTAGTTTCAAAATAATTGGTCTTAAAACTTACAGAAATGTTGTACTCTGTAGAATGAAGTCTTGGCCGCCTGGGTAAGCCGCCAAACGGTGTGCAGAGCTCCAGCAGAAAACGTTTTTTTTATTAAAAAACCGCCCAACGTGTCTGAGTGAGGTCTGCTTGCGAATAGCATTTAAGAAACGTTACGCGTCTGTATAAGTCTTCCAGTTCCTCCATTTCTCTCTAAAGCATGATTTTGTGATAGTGAAAGTGGCTCACGCGCGTGTTTTCACGGTAACTATTAGGTATGAACATTCCGGTACAAACATTAAAAAAGGAATATGTACGTACATCAAGATTTTACTTTTATCATTTGTCATAAATTGTTAGGGTCTCCGCTGAAAGTCTCACAGAGACGTGTTATCTCAACTGCAAAACTGCACGCCAGTTCAGTGCTTTGCGAGTAGAGGCGATGAGAGAGTTGACACGCATGTCTCGGTCGCCCCTAGCGCTCCAACGCTTTTAGGCCTCAGACGTACAAAATTCCTTCAACCAGGCAGCCACCTTAAAATGAGAAATGTACACTGCAGCTGAGCTGCCTCTGGTTATGTTAGTTTCGCAAGTAATTACATACGATTAATAGTTCAAGAGCGTTATAATATGTGCATGCTCAATTTTTTCTCATGCATTGTGTGTTTATATTATATTATATTAATAGTAAAATCGCAGCAGTTTATATATTTCTGCATTAGTGTAACGAGGGCCGAAATCGCGAACGCGTGGATCGTTTTCACACTCTAAAAACTGGCGTAAGTTAACTTTAGCGTAAGGTGGTGTAGTTACATTAGTGTCCGACCTACATTAACACGAATAAACTTGCATTAGCAAGTGCTCATTTGCACAACCAAGCAATAACAAGATCTTATTTACATTGCCGAGTACAAGTTAGTACTGTTTAGTACATGTGCGTGAAGAGTTGTGCGTATGTGTGTGTGTGCGTGTAGGATTATGCTAGCTAGTTGCGGGTTGTTGCAATTTAATGCTAGGTGGTGTTGATCGCCGAAAGTTATCGCAAGTAAATGTAAGTTGATGCATAGCGTAGGTTAGTGTAAGTTAGTACGTTAGTTACGACTTATGCAGGTGAGTTTTAGTGAGTTTGTGAGTTTAGGTGAGTGAGTGTGAATATAGTAAAGTCACAATAAGTTAGCGAGGCCATTTGATTGCAGGTGCACTATGATGCATTGTATCGTTTTATCAAAGATTGTTTAATTTAATGCAAGTCAGGGAAAATCATGCAGGCATCGTAAATTGGTGCAGGTTGTTGCAGTCTTACGTAAGTTAGTTCATAAAGATGCAGACTGATGCAGATGGTGCAGGTGAATGCACTGTGTGCATGTAAGTGATTGTCATTTAGTATAAGCAGACGAACACAGGCAAGTGTAGCGTAGTGTGCTAATTCAGACTATTCGACGTAAATGCAGACGCAACCTTTTGATTTCAATCAAGTGAGAGTGACTGTAATATAGTCCAGTGTAGTACAACGTTCATTGTTAAAGTATGTGGCTTGGGCCTTATGTTCGGTTATGCACCTAAAGGCTTAACACGACGGAACCTCTATGATCAAAGTCGGCCCTTGCTCATGGACTCGATTCACAAAATAACTTTATTCGAATCGGGGGAAGAGTGAATATCGTCACTGGTCCGACCTATCGCCACATTATTATGACGACTTACTAACATTGCCTGCAAACACTTCTTATAGGTAGGAAGAATTAGTTTAGGTTAGAGTAGTTTAATGCAGGTGGGTAGTTCTCAGAGAAAGTTAGTAAACATCAGTGCAAACTGATGCAAGCCGCTACAGGTTTGTGCATGTTAATGCATTTTATAGCAAATGAGAGCATATATTTCCAATTTTAATATATGTGGAGGCAATTCTGGAACATCAAGCGAATTTAGAAATTCTGGCGGATAATTTACCGCTTCATTTTCGTGTAATGTTACATCCACAGATTTGTATGTGACATGTTCGCTTATCGATAAGTATCGACATATATATTAGTATCGATATATCGAGCACTGACGTACTTATAAGTATCGATAAGTATCAATATATCGTTTTTATATAGATAGATCTGTTGCTAGGTTGCAACTTTACATTGTTGACATTGCATTGTTGACATTGCATTGTTGACTAAGGCGCTTCCTGACGCGAAAGCATGGTAAAAATGAGGTTATTTTGCAGATTTTAGTACCTTTTCAGGTAATGCAGATAAAAAAAGAAAGGCGTACAAACACTCGTGGGAACGAAAGGAAGGTTTATAAAAAAACAAAATGAAAATCGGTTGATTTTTTTCGGAAGTTACACGCGTCCGAACAGACGGACACAATGTTTTTATATAGATAGTGCAATTCAGTGCAGCATAATGGAATATCGTGTCACTTATCAATAGAGACCTGAAACATTCGTGAGTTCAATGACCTGCAGGCTATACTCTACATTCTTATGTACAAATATGCCGATATCAGCTGCACATTGGTTGTCTGTTGTCACAGTGGAAGGCGACGATTTGGCTAGCCTTCTCCAGGAGGTTTCAAACACCGTGCGGCCCAATGGCTGAAGTTTTATTAACACACGTGTTTTGAATTCTAGCTTGTCTCAAAATGAATCCGCGAATTTTTCAGGTTTCTACTTATGAAATATGCAATTAATATTGCGTTTACTTCCTGTATTTATGGGGATAATTAATGGCTACACCTTTTTTCTTCATACCCCATCTAGAAATTGTGCAGAACATTATAAATAAAACAAAATATCTCCTGCCATTGATATTTTCCAAAACTTGTCTGTTTCAAATAATTTTGGTTTAAAACCAAATACTTATATTTGTACGTAATTCAAAATCTATAAAATCATGAAAAACTGAGAATACTCGTCATGTGTTTATTTATCCCTTATTTAAAATAATTTATATTTGAAAAAAAATGTTTTGTTTTTAGTTTGCTATTTGCATTAACTCTACATACGCGCAGGGAAACTGTCCCAGTAATTATTGCACGAGCACAAATAGAAAAAAAAGAGTGCCTTAGTTCAAAGAGCATAAAAATGCAATCATCTCTTTTTTAATCTACAATCAGTACAGTGTGTTTGCTTTTAACGTACACTGAGTAATGCGATTCGAGTATCTTTGACACATAGTACGGAATAAGATAAAATGTGACGGATAGGGCAAATGTCATAATGTAACCGAGAAAGTGACTTTTTTTTTTCATGTCACATGAATCATTTTATTTCTAGAGGACTAAGAGTATTAGATAAAACATAACAAAACAAATCAAAAACAGTAAAATAATTCGTTTGTAAGTTTACTTGTGGTGCTATTACAAGTTCTCTTTCTGTACTGACGTAGAAAGACACCAAATATTAACGGAAAAAAGAACACGTTTTGTTTATGTTATCAATATCTTGCCTCGCAAAAAAAAAAAAAGCGGGCTCCAAGAACAGAAATAAGAAGATGGAGTGTCTTACAGACGACGAGCCAATTATGTTACACAAGACTCTTGGTTGGAGATATGGAAATTAAGAAACAAAAATAGCACTGTTTAAGATGGGCGTGGACTGGTAATTCGCAGTTGCTCTACGTGAGAGCTCACTACGTGGACACATCTCGTCATTATACATAATTAACGCCGTGAGGGCAAGGCCTAATGGCCTTGGTGCATTAATCATCGCCCTGGTGGTCTTGAATCTAAGGCCACGGCTGCTGTTGCATGGGCGCTGCTCTGCCCTAGATAAGTCCTACGTGCCACTTTATTGAATAAATTCTAATGTCGTCTTGCATGGACCACCCAAGTGATGAAGCAACGCCTGCAGGAATGATGGCGTTAGGGATGAGAGGTTGAGCAGAGTGATTGTCAACTCTCGGGGAAAGTATATCTAAATAAATGGTACTTATTAATGCTCCCGCTTTTCAAACCTTTTGGTTTCTGTAACCTCATCGCGATGAAGAAGAAATGAGTCATCTTAGGCCAGAACTACGGTGACCGCATGAAGATGTTAAGATGCAGCAAGCAATAAATTCATGTGAGCCGAAACAATGTTAATCTGACATGGTTTAAAAGTTCGTTGTAATAGTGAAGTGTTTCCATTTCGTAGTTTTTTACGTCGAACCCAAACATGTTGCTTTATTACGTAATCTCTTCGCAGTGGTAAACCACTGGACTCGCATTCGGGAGGACCTAGGTTAGATTCCCCATCCATCCATTCTGATTTCGGTTTACTATGGTTTCCCGAAATCACTCCAGTCGAATGCCGGTGTGGTTCCTTGCTACAACAGGCCACGGCTAATTCCTTCCTCATTCCTGCTTATAAGCTGTTCACGGTAAAGTGAGCACTTTTGGGATCAACCTTTGAAAACTGTCACTGCTGCAACTCGCGTACATGTTAACGGGCACACTGACTGGCATGCTCCCAGTAAAGTTGGTAACGTCAGAAGGAAAGGAGTTCCATGTTTTAACTTTGAATTAAAAGTGTTTTGGTTGAAATTCGTAAATACCGAAATTATTTATTTGGCTTTATGTTTTTTTATTGCGTGAAGTGCAAGAATTAGCAAATGTGTAAAATATTTACTTTTGTAATAATTTCACTGTTTCACTTGATCAACGCATGAATAAAATGACCAGGCCCGTGGCAATGTTCTGTTACGTATGGTAGAAGAAAACACAATGTGCTTACAAGTAGATTTTAAGCAGGGCCTTCAAAAGTGCTCAGTTTACCGTGAACCGCCTTTACCTGAGAAACTTGCTCTGTCTCTTAACAACCTCGTCGTCGACGAGACGTTAGGCCCTGTGTACTTATGTACAGCTTTAGAGCACAGATTTATTTTCTAAACGTGTTATAAAGTTAGTACCCTTTTGGTTATAGACATTTTCTCATTTTCAGAAAATCCTAAATAGGCTCATAAACACCAAAGTTTTGCAATTTAATTTTGACCAAAAAATAAACTGCGGTAGGTATTTAGGTGGACGATGCGTTTGTGAAGCGTATGTCAGTTGTCTATATAGCATTATTTGTGTAGTTCGTTATAACATGGCACCCTATTTGATCTGGTTTAACGTAAAAACATTATCGTGTAAGGTGTTACTTCACTTTTGCGGATACAGATACAGAAAGTTTGTTGGCAGCCACAACATTCTTTTGTCAGTAAAGATGTCACAAACGATTCTATAGCACCAATAAAGTTNAGATACAGCAAGCTTGTTGGCAGCCACAACATTCTTTTGTCAGTAAAGATGTCACAAACGATTCTATAGCACCAATAAAGTTTTTTTTTTGTCACTTCAGTATTTAGCGGAGATCACTAATCTACTTCCGTGATCACCAATAATTTCAGTATGTTGGTAGGTAATAACGTGTTCGTTTGTTGCAGCAGAAATGTAATTACTCTAACAGTAATAATGGTAAGTGGGGCTCACAAAGACTTTTTGCAGGTTACGATCTTTAGTAGGTAATTACATAGTTCAACACCTTGTTGACAGCGCGGTCACGGAAGGAATCAACCAAGGACGTTATTAAGGAATCAGTGATCACCTGGAGTGATTTCGGACAACTGTAGCCCGAAAGGAGAATGGCCGGATCACGAACAGATCCAGTGTCCTCTCGAATGCAAGTCCACTGTGTTACCACCGCGCCATATCGCTCGGAGTTATGGACTCTGACTTGAGCATGCACACACCACGAATCTAACGAATGGCACAAATGCTAGACCTGAACACTCCACCCCACAGGAAGATTATTTTCTGGAATAATTAATATNAATCTAACGAATGGCACAAATGCTAGACCTGAACACTCCACCCCACAGGAAGATTATTTTCTGGAATAATTAATATGAAACATATACTTACTTGGAATAAAGGGGATTATTGTAATCCATCCACAGTTTCTTAAGCATTTTACAAATGAATTCGTTCGTAACCTGGTGGAAAGAGACGAAGGCGGGCAAATATGGCGACGTGTCCAGACCAGAAAGTTGTCACTTCTAACAGGCCAGCGCGCATGCGCTGCATAAGGTATGTAGTTTTGCAGTCGCGGCAACATGTTTTACTCAGCACGACACGAATGCAATTGCTGCCAACTAAATATTTGGTGACAGTCAACAAATATCTCTCGAATAAAAAAATAATTTTAGTGAAAGCTAAATCGCTTTAGTACTTGTTAATATACGCGTTACTGCGCATAACAATCCGTTTTTTTTTACCAGCAGCAAAATAGTTTTTTGTAACCATTACAAATATTTTCTTTTAGTGTTGTTAAGTGATGCATGAAGTTTCTGTATGCATTACCTTATTAAATGACAAGCTTACGTCATAAGAAGGACACACATGTCTTAAGTGAGATTATATACTAGGACCTGGCGGTACAATAAAAGCCTTATAGACCTTGACTACCAAGATTGCATTCATCTGATGTTTCACACAAGCCAAGTCAGAACACGAACTTTACGCATGTACGTTTTTAGGGAGGGATACTAGTCATTCCTCGCAATAATAAGATATATAGTCTCAAAAATTAAGACATTTCCTAACCACAAATTGAACCTTCGGACGGATAATGCTTGATGCCTTGAAATGTTGTTAGAAAAGGAGTTTCAAACTAATATATCCAAACAGCGATAATTAGTACCAATATTTGTTTTCATCCCGATTATCCAATACATACTCGCCACTCAGCGAACAAACATAACTTTTATGTACTTTTATTTGTATCTTATATTCGCTTGTAAATAAATAATAAATAAAAAACACTTTATTCTCATATAATAACTGACTTTTGGTCGGGGATCCGATCCCAGACAAACAGATGAGGTTTTAAGAACATATATTCAAATCCAGTTTGTGACAAGGACAAGTATCATTGCCATTAGTACAGTATTATAATGAGTAATAATATACAAGTACTGTACCGTCATCGTCATAACAAAGACGTTTATTGTGATGGAGCTAGAGATAAACCTTCACAATGACCTTCTTGAGATATTTCCCGGAACAAGACTGGTCCTTCTAGAAAAATGGACGAGGTGTGAGGTACATGATGTGTGTGTGATCTCAGGGAGGGTATCAGGGCGAAGCGACAAATAGTTTGGCGTTCCATTAGCCACACCACTGCACGATGGCGCTACGTGAAATCCTTCACTTTCCCCAAAATCGATCTGCTCTAGAGTTCTGAAGAGGTCGGTGGCCTTAATTGTGCGTAGTGGAATACCGAGAAGACAGCGAGAACATGTTACTTAATTTTTAAAATTTTATTTTAGATCCTGCGAAGACGAGTTGCGTGTCTAGCGATTAGGTTTTCCGAGAACGCGGCCAATAATAAACCTTAATTCGCTGTAGGCGCGCCTCCCAAACGCTATACCCCAACTTGGCCTTGTTGCTCTCTTTTTTTTCTTTTTTTTTTCTCTCTCTCCCGTCTCTCGCATCGTNTTTTTTTTCTTTTTTTTTTTTTCTCTCTCTCCCGTCTCTCGCATCGTGTAGCAGCGGGGCCGCTCCAATTCGCGCGCATGCCCCGATGATTAGATCACGAGACTGCATTTAACTGAGCTGGTGCTGTTGGAGTGGCGAGGGGTGGAGCTGGAGGGGGAGGCGCGGGCAGACGAGAAAGACGAGGCCTGTCCAAACACATGTGGGCGCCACAGTCAGACCTCGATGAGGATTTATAGCGGTCGGCGAGCAGACCGGAAAGCGAGGCATCCCAGTGGCTCTGAACCCTCTCTCTCCCACTACTCTGACCCCNCTAAGACCCTAGGAGCTGTAGATATTAAGCGTTAAGGGTGCTATGGTAAACAGTGGGAATCATGTGTATCGCCATCGATCTTTTTTGGGAGAATTTTTCGGCAGTGTGTTTTGGAATATTGTAGAATTGTTTGTTACATTTTGTACCTATAAAAATCCTTTAATTTCTGTGAAAATATTTTTTGGAAATGAAGTTTTTTTTTTTTTTTGAAGTTTTTTGGTAAATTCTAGTATAAATAGAACATACAACCATGCATGAGACTTGTATCTTGCCATGTTCTATAGTATGTTGCAACATGAACGTTACTGGAATGATAATACAAATTCTGTAAAAGCAATAATCAAAATACAAGAATTAATAGTTTTTTCCCAACGAGAACTGGAAATCTATTTGTGGAGATATGTTGTTTCTATCTCCTGTAACTTGAGTGAATGCGCGAGCAGTCAGAAGGGCGGTAAGGAAGTGGCGGCCCATGTTTCAAATAACTGAAACGGATTATCTGCAGTGCCGACTGGATTCAATGACACTAGTACAACAAGCTTGTTCCCTTTCTCAAATGCATTCATTACAAGAACTGTATGGAACACACTGCGTTTATAGGACACTATTATTGATAATTGCAAATAAGTTATATAATAAAAATGTTGAAAACTGTTTGGTTTTTTTACCAATTTCTCCTCCAATGCATTAGTAAGAATAATGACATTCAAAGAGATGTATAAATGTGTTGATTACGTTATGAGTAGCGATTCAGTAACTGTAAAACTCGTGTGCTGGAAGGTCTGCTCGTAATATTGATAAACTTCTAGGCTGTTCGCANTAGCGATTCAGTAACTGTAAAACTCGTGTGCTGGAAGGTCTGCTCGTAATATTGATAAACTTCTAGGCTGTTCGCAGAAAGTGCTGAGAAGTGAGTGAGTGAGGAGGTTTGGGCGGCTCTGAACATCGAGGTCGTGAGAGCCGATGAGGTGAAGCGAGGTGCGTATGGAGCAGCACCGGAATGAAGAGGCAGGGAAACGGGAGATCCCCGAGAAAACCCGCCGACCAGCGGCATCATCCGGCACGCTTCCGAAATGCGAAAATCTGGAGTGGCCCGGCCGAGGATTGAGCCCGGTTCGCCTCGGTGGGAGGCGGTCAGCCGCCGAGGCTCCCAAGTGCTCAGGAATTTCGAGGGCTCAGTTACTTTTTTTTTTTTTNTCGGTGGGAGGCGGTCAGCCGCCGAGGCTCCCAAGTGCTCAGGAATTTCGAGGGCTCAGTTACTTTTTTTTTTTTTAACAAATTTGTTTCCTTGCACCATGTTTTTATACAAACATTGTTGTGTGATTAAACGCAGTGTATACATTTCACCGCTCTCAAAAATCAGAGTCTAAGGGTACCAGAAAATATATTTTTGTCATTGTTCCTGTTGAGGTTATAAAAAGTACTCTTTACCATTAAAAGTATTCTATTTTGCAAGTGAAGTAATANTTGTCATTGTTCCTGTTGAGGTTATAAAAAGTACTCTTTACCATTAAAAGTATTCTATTTTGCAAGTGAAGTAATAATTCAGGTAATATAAATATATATAGTTTTAATGTTACTACAAAAATAAATTTAAAAATCAGAAATATTTAATTGCGTACTGCATGTATTAAGAAGTTGTATAAATATGCCGGCATTGCCACCACTGACTTGCAACTACGTCAGAAATGCATTTTATTTGAAATAATTTATTTAGTAATTTAATGTTTGGCATATTCTTAGGGATTCTTACTCTTGCACCGGAAACATTCCGTCCGAGCAAAGTTGATTAGAACAAAAAAAGTAACACCCAGTTACTGTTCCCACTTAAGACAATGTCAGTTAGAGAGGCGTGGCGTTTGTCCTAAAATCGTTTGTCCTAAAGCCATTTTTCGAAGTTTCTTTGCTCTGAATTCTTTCGTCCTTAAACCGTTTGTCTTAAAGTAGTTTGTCCTAAAGTACATTTGCTTCAAAATAGCTTGTCCTAAAGTAGTTTGTCCTCAAATAAATTTGCTTTAAAATCATTTGTTAAAGTCGTTTGTCCTAAAAAAAATTTGTTTCCTGTAAAATTGTTTGTCTTAAAATCATTTCTCCTAACATCTACTCAAAGTTTGAAAGTTATGTTTGTCCTAAAATCGTTTGNAAATTGTTTGTCTTAAAATCATTTCTCCTAACATCTACTCAAAGTTTGAAAGTTATGTTTGTCCTAAAATCGTTTTTCCTAAATTCATTTGTCCTATTTCGTAAAAACAAAGAATGAATATTAAATTGCATACTGTTGAGTAGTATTTTCTCCCAGTAAACTATACAATTATTTCTTNCGGTGGGAGGCGGTCAGCCGCCGAGGCTCCCAAGTGCTCAGGAATTTCGAGGGCTCAGTTACTTTTTTTTTTTTTTAACAAATTTGTTTCCTTGCACCATGTTTTTATACAAACATTGTTGTGTGATTAAATGCAGTGTATACATTTCACCGCTCTCAAAAATCAGAGTCTAAGGGTACCAGAAAATATATTTATTGTCATTGTTCCTGTTGAGGTTATAAAAAGTACTCTTTACCATTAAAAGTATTCTATTTTGCAAGTGAAGTAATAATTCAGGTAATATAAATATATATAGTTTTAATGTTACTACAAAAATAAATTTAAAAATCAGAAATATTTAATTGCGTACTGCATGTATTAAGAAGTTGTATAAATATGCCGGCATTGCCACCACTGACTTGCAACTACGTCAGAAATGCATTTTATTTGAAATAATTTATTTAGTAATTTAATGTTTGGCATATTCTTAGGGATTCTTACTCTTGCACCGGAAACATTCCGTCCGAGCAAAGTTGATTAGAACAAAAAAAGTAACACCCAGTTACTGTTCCCACTTAAGACAATGTCAGTTAGAGAGGCGTGGCGTTTGTCCTAAAATCGTTTGTCCTAAAGCCATTTTTCGAAGTTTCTTTGCTCTGAATTCTTTCGTCCTTAAACCGTTTGTCTTAAAGTAGTTTGTCCTAAAGTACATTTGCTTCAAAATAGCTTGTCCTAAAGTAGTTTGTCCTCAAATAAATTTGCTTTAAAATCATTTGTTAAAGTCGTTTGTCCTAAAAAAAATTTGTTTCCTGTAAAATTGTTTGTCTTAAAATCATTTCTCCTAACATCTACTCAAAGTTTGAAAGTTATGTTTGTCCTAAAATCGTTTGTCCTAAATTCATTTGTCCTATTTCTTAAAAACAAAGAATGAATATTAAATTGCATACTGTTGAGTAGTATTTTCTCCCAGTAAACTATACAATTATTTCTTNTAAAAACAAAGAATGAATATTAAATTGCATACTGTTGAGTAGTATTTTCTCCCAGTAAACTATACAATTATTTCTTAAAAAACAAAGAATGAGTTTTAAATTTTCTTCAGATTAATTATGATATTAAAATGCAGATTTTTTTCTCGATAAAAAGCTTAAAAAATTACTTTTTTAAACCATTGTGTGACTACACGACCTCTGTACCTACATAATACAGTAATATTCAGCCAGCACCACACATTTTAATGACGGGCAGTATTGCATCCAAGAGGTATGGCGTTATTGTATACTGTATAGCTGCACTAAATTAATATCTGCTTATGTAACACTCTTACACAAAATATAAAATGTTTTATATAGTACATATTTTTAATGTTATGTCAAAGTCTTTATATCGAAAACTTATGAAGCGTGCAGACGTAACATTCTTTATATAAACCGAATAACTTGAAGACAAGGTCAGTTTCTTCTACTCACTCGGATCAACGGTATACAGCAAGGGTGTGGTTTCTGAAGTGCTGTCCAAATAAGGGCGCGAACTACTTACACACAGTTTGCAACTCAACTGAAGCCTCACAAAGGGAGGGTGAAAACTACCTAGAACAGGTAGTCGGGGCTGGCTGCAAAAACTAGATATACTTATAAAAAAAGTGGAGTTATTGTAGCCATGACTTTATTGCATACATAGAAATCGATTTTTTTTTGGATATATCACGTAATTTTAATTTTCCAAGTTATACTATTTTACAAAATGGTGGACAAAAGAGATTTTGTGTCGACAAATTTGATGGTTGTAACAGATACAGCCAAGAAAGAAAGTTTCATTGGAATTAATTATATGGTTTCAACGATTTAACAAATACAACTAAAATAACGACATAGCTACCATTTTGAAAATAAGTGTCTGATATACCTAAAACATATATGTTAACGTTACCTACCGNAAAATAACGACATAGCTACCATTTTGAAAATAAGTGTCTGATATACCTAAAACATATATGTTAACGTTACCTACCGTAGTACTACTTGTTTGTCATATTTGGTAGGAATCGTTGAATTGTTTACCGATATTTGACAAAAAAACCTATTTATTGTTGTAGCACTCTCTTACAAAACGGATAACAAAAGAGGCTCCGTGTACACACATGTTATGTTCGTTATATATAGACTACCAGCATACAAATTTAAGTTGGAATTAATTACATGGTTTCGAATTTATAACATAGTATGCTNGTTATATATAGACTACCAGCATACAAATTTAAGTTGGAATTAATTACATGGTTTCGAATTTATAACATAGTATGCTAAAATAGCTAGATGGCAGCCGTTTTTAAAATAAGTGTCTGGCATACTTGAAACATATTTGTACATATAAAGTGCCGCTGTACTACTCGTTTGCCAAATTTGGTAAGAAGCTGTCAATTGTTTCCCCAGATATTACACAAAAACCTTATTGATACATGTAGCTCTATCTTAAAAAATGCACTACAAAAGTGATTGTAGTTGGGTTTATATTGATACCTGCCAAATGCTGAAGTTTGGAAGTAGGTATTGAATCTGCTCTGCGGCGTGAGGCGCCAGCACNCTTCCGTTGTCTCCGGATGTCGTCTGCACGTGCAGGAACAGTTGCACGTGCAGAAACCTTTGGTAGCACGCCTTTCTAGCTGCGAGGCACGGTCGCGCCCTCCTGGCGTCACTCTTCCGGCACGTCCGCTACCCCTTAATTTTTATTGTCGGTCGTCCGCCTGCGAGCTTCGCCAGAGCGTGTGTTCTGACGAATAAAATATAGGGACGCAGAATGCATCAATATAATGCTTTTAATAGATACTGCCAGCGTACAAAATCTGGCTGAAATTGGTCAAACAGTATGGTAGTTCTACAAAATAAACCTAAAATATTTGTATGGCAGCCATTTTGAAAATATGTGCCTAATAAAGTTTAACTACTTATATTTACCTGGCTTATCATAGTATTACTTACTTGCTAAATTTGGCAATAATTGGTTGAGTATTTTTTTGAGATATAATGTAAAAGCTTAATTTTTTCATTTGCCACCATATTACAAAATGGCTGTCCAACAACAATATAAACATCTGAATTCAATGCTTACACCTTGTGCTGTCAGCATACAAAATGTGGCTTAAATCGGTTAAATGGTTTCCGAGATATAACATATCACCCTAATTATTTAAATGTCTGCCATTTTGAAAGTAAGTGTGTGACATTGTCAAAAACTATAAAAGTTTCGTGTCCTTATTTATTACTATATGGGAACTGAGTTTGGTGAAATTCGGTTCACGCGTTCAAACATTGAAAAGGGTGAGGGGGACACAGTGGCACAGACACACACAAAAACATCGGCACTCCGCCGGCCCAAAACTCACTTTTTTCGCTAAACTCAAACTTCTAAACTGCCTGTTTACAATATTTAAATTAAATTAGAAAACCACATGTCGCCGATGAATGTTTGAAAAAAAAATATATTTTACAACAACGTTAAATTCAAATTAAAATTGCTGATATAGGGCTTAACATTCTGTGGGTTCGAAAATCCCTCACTTACTTTAAGTCACCCTCAATGCTGTTAACTTCAAAACTATGTACACTAATATTTGATTTTTTTAAACATATTATTTTACAACACTTATAAACGTTGCTTTCAACCATAATAAATGACTGATTAACATTCTGAAATAGTTAAAACATTTTGAAAAACCATATTAAATAACCCTAACCTGAAATAAATATAATTAACTTTCAGATAGTTACATGAAAAATAAATTCGTAGCACATTACACATAATTTGGCAAACTGTCATATCTTATTTAAAATTTTAAAACCACACGTCACAATCTAGAAATGGCTATTGAATTTTCTTTTGTTATTTAAAAAAATTAAATTTTTTTAATTTTTTGATGTTTTAATTTAAATTTAATATATTAGTTTCGATTTAAAAAATTNATTTACAATATTTAAATTAAATTAGAAAACCACATGTCGCCGATGAATGTTTGAAAAAAAAATATATTTTACAACAACGTTAAATTCAAATTAAAATTGCTGATATAGGGCTTAACATTCTGTGGGTTCGAAAATCCCTCACTTACTTTAAGCCACCCTCAATGCTGTTAACTTCAAAACTATGTACACTAATATTTGATTTTTTTAAACATATTATTTTACAACACTTATAAACGTTGCTTTCAACCATAATAAATGACTGATTAACATTCTGAAATAGTTAAAACATTTNAACTGATTAACATTCTGAAATAGTTAAAACATTTTGAAAAACCATATTAAATAACCCTAACCTGAAATAAATATAATTAACTTTCAGATAGTTACATGAAAAATAAATTCGTAGCACATNTGTACACTAATATTTGATTTTTTTAAACATATTATTTTACAACACTTATAAACGTTGCTTTCAACCATAATAAATGACTGATTAACATTCTGAAATAGTTAAAACATTTTGAAAAACAATATTAAATAACCCTAACCTGAAATAAATATAATTAACTTTCAGATAGTTACATGAAAAATAAATTCGTAGCACATNATATTAAATAACCCTAACCTGAAATAAATATAATTAACTTTCAGATAGTTACATGAAAAATAAATTCGTAGCACATTACACATAATTTGGCAAACTGTCATATCTTATTTAAAATTTTAAAACCACACGTCACAATCTAGAAATGGCTATTGAATTTTCTTTTGTTATTTAAAAAAATTAAATTTTTTTAATTTTTTGATGTTTTAATTTAAATTTAATATATTAGTTTCGATTTAAAAAATTTGTTTGGTTTTAGGTTTTTTTAGTGAATTTTTGTACATTTTGTACTTCTATCTTTATTGTATTCGATATTTGAACAAATTCTTTGGTTCTATATATTTTTGGAAAGTTATCAAAATATGGAGGGAGACAGCTTTCGCATTGATATACTACTGATGTACCTATAATCTAAATCTAGACGATCTCTCCAACCACCTAGCCAGTCATCTTATTGGCTTGTTGCATGCTAACAAGCAACCCAATGCTTGATTGTTGGTATATAACTCAAGTATGCATCTCCAGATAATCAGAAAATGTTTTCATCCCGTATAGGTAAACAATACTTTATTTCTCATATGCTGTGAATTTATGTTCTCCTTTTGTCGATACTCTCTTTATATATATATATATATATATATATATATATACGGGATGCAGATCTTCATTTATCTTCTGGCTCAATACTACCCCCAAAGCTACTGAACTGGCATCAACATATAAATTAAAATGGTCCTTGAAGTTTGGTAGCAACAAAGCGGGAGATCTGGAAACCTGACTGTTGTTCCATACTCCATTACAACTCAACATCTTTAGTTTGAAATAATTCAGTTAATCGGCAATCTTTGCAAAGTCAGGAATAAATTTACAACAAAATGAGACCATCTCCAGAAATCATCCAACTCCCGTAAGTTTTTAGGAGCAGAAAACACCAATATCAATTTATCTATTTAGGATCTGTCCTTATAGTTCCCTCAGAAATAACAAAACATAGTAACATACATATGTCTCAGCTTACAATTTATTTCCTGCGTTAACAGTCTGGTGCAGCAGCCATCTGAAAGTCGCATTTAAAAACAACCTATAATTTTTTACTTAATGTACTACTTTAACCTGCATATCAGGGCGGTATTTCTGGATTTTACAGATATTTTACAAAATCTGGAACCTGTGGTGAGTATAATCATAACACAGAATCAAAGGAGAAAACGGAAAATTTGTCTGGGGCCATTATTGGGGTAGACTTTGTGAGCGAGTGAGACATGCGAACCAATGAAACATGAAACGAACTAGCTAACGATCAAATGAACGAGAGGTTGCGTGTTTGCGTTGTGCGTTGTTGAATGGTAAAACAATCAAGAATAGATCCCTGAACGAACACGTAAGTAACCTTCGAACAAACGATTTCTCGTGGGAATTTTTTTTCTTTATAATTGAAATTAAATGTGAAATTAAACAAAGACTTGGTCTCAAGAAGTCGAATGACTTCGAAGCAGTCAAGTAAGCATGTAACCAAGCAAGGTGACAACCACATTAACAGCTTCTTATGAAGGCCTTTTCCCACTTGAGAAAAGTGCAAGTAGCAGATGAAAGAATGAATAAAATTCATGATATTATTGGAAACTAGAGATATTCCAATATCTTACCATTCAAAACATCAGGCAGACGTAATTCATATAAGAGACCCAAATACATTGGCTTTCCAAAACATCTAACCGAATGCCAGCTGCACATTTTTATTTGCGACACCCACATTCAGAATGAAAAGCTGCCCATAACAGACCCATTTATGGCTGATCTGAAGTATGACGAAAAGTGGAATGATCTGCAAACTCTAACTAAAAAGAATGACATCAAGTGCAAGAGCCTTAAGAAATAGCTCATCAAACTGCTATAGAGGGGAAGATCAAGAAAGGCAACACCATCTCATTCACTTTAGCATGAAGTATATGATAAAGAGCAACCAAATCACACCCCTTTTCACAAAAGAAGGTGACAGAGGACTTGGTAACATATTTGGAAACATTAGGATGTTGTCTTTCAAGGCTGTATCTGTACGTTTCCAATTGCCAATGATGAGTGTATCAAGTAGCTCACAGTTCTTTGGATCGGTGGGGGGTCTAATCAAAACCAAGATAAACATTTTGAAGCACTAGTCCGCTCTCAAGCGCAATATCATATATTTATGTTTCTACGAGAGGAAAATTGTTGAATTAAAATTCAAGACACCTAAAATGCTTGGGTGAGTACTTCCACAATGAGATTCGGAGAGTGCTGAGTGATATGTAGTATTATGAATGTTGATGAAGTGGTTGGGGCTTGAATTACAGCATATTAAGCAGCTCGTCCTACACAAAGCTATTAGAGAAGATAAAGAACAAGATGGCATTTGTTGAAGATTTTTTATTTTGTCATTCATGTCAGCTGTCTACTAAACAGGGAAGATCTACAGGCAGTTACAAGTATACAGGCAGTTACAAGTATACGTGCAGTTACAAGTATACAGACACTGGCTCAGGGCTTGATAAAATCATAAAGGAATTTGACATGGTTATCAGCATTACTAACGTCTCCGAATTTTAAAAACAAGCAGACTAGGTGTTTATCCATATAAATACCTTCACAAGCCAACATGATTTACCACAGAGATTAACTGAACAACTATAATTGATAAATAAAGGATCTCTCCAAGCAGCATTTAAAACATGAACATAGAATCTTTTAATGTTAATTACTCTTACATACCATACGTAATTAAGTACCCATGAGTTTGACTCCTCACCAAATTAGCCAGGAAGAACAAAGATACAAAAGACCAACTACAATATATACTTCAAGAACTACAGCCATAATCTACATAACGTGTTCAATTTGTGGCTGAAGCGGGATCACCTGCTGAGCAAAACGGACAGCTGCCAAGTAATTCTGAGAGAGATTATGTGCTTTAATAGAAAAAAGTATTAGCCAAGTCTATCGGCTTATATTATGCCAAATTTAGTAGTGGAGATTACAAGGACCTAGTAGAATACATTGAGACAGATGCTCCAAATGCCCTTCTTAAAATACTGTTCAAGGAATCGAGGACGATCAAGAAGACACACGGCAAAATCATTAAGATTAAAAAATTGATCAAGCATGTTCAAGGGGCTTTTAAGAAAGGAACGACTTGTGACATATGCGAAGGGTTATTTGCAGATATTTCAAAGTATCTGAAGGAATACTTGTTGGATATAAATGGGAAGATTTAGTATTACATGGCGAGCATGGTGATGATACAGAGCTGACTGACGAGTAAGATCTTCAATTAAAGAAGTGGCGAGAATACCTCACGAACCCAACCAACAGTCTTGGTAAAACCATCAAGAAAATTGGAGATCATGATCACATGACATGGAACTACAGAGGAGCCACATGCACATACCGCAACTAAAACTTAGGATACTGGACATAACCGAAGAATTTAAGTTCCAGTCCATCGACCTTCAATCTACTCAATTTTTGGTATTTGGTATCTATTAGGAATATGCCTTAATAGGAGAGGGCATCGTGGTCAGACAAGTTATCAGACATACTCGAAAGTGCCTTCGTTTGATGGCTCTTACGTTGGAGGAATCACTTTGAGTATTAGGGTAAATGACTACTGAGTCTAATGTCCAATGATTCGCTCAAGACCTAGGTTCAAGTAGTTAGTTTTAAGTGCCCAACGGACAGAGTCTCAATCTCGTTGTATGAGGTTCATGTTCTCATAAGTATAGATCTCCTCTTTCGAGATTAAATAGAACTGTTCGTCTTTAAAGAATTTCATTGTCTCTCTTAACTACTTTCTTCTAAGTGTATGGCTTAGTGTACTAATGCCCATTGGCATGACCTTGATGCAAGAAATTCGGATATCTGTAGTTTACGTGAACTAAAAAAATTAGTAAATTTCGAAGGACTTGTAGAAATTAAGATTCACAGAACCTAAAAGCCATTTGACATAAGACATGTTGAACCCAAGACCTATCAAACCTAAAAAGAATCGAACATACGTGTCATCAAACTATTTTTATAGAAATTAAATTAAGATAAGAATGCTGCAAACATCTTTTAAAATAATACTTACACAAATGTTTACCAATTTTTGTGTAATTTTCTTTACTCTAGTATTTAATTTTTTGATAGTGATTTGTTCAACAAATTCTAAAACAATCTTCACAAACATGTAGATAACAATTTTCCGTTTTCTCTTTCCAAACAAAATCTTAATGCTATTATTGTCATTACCTTACGCACCTTCCTCGATTCTGTTTATGAGAATAACGTTTGAATGGATATTAAAACACATTTCTTTGGTTTCCATAATTGTGTATATCAGAAACTTCAAAATCAAAGAAATTTTCACATTTGTGCCATTTTGTGGAAAAACACATAGACAGTTTGCATTTTCTCTTATAAATTTTTAGGTGCCGTTTTGTAAGTGAGCATATATTTTATTTGTTACACTATGCTGCTTAGTTTAAATTACACTCCTCTAATAAAGCAAAGTATTTTTTATTTTCATATAATATGTAGGTTTTCCGGAATATGGATTTTGTTGCATTTAATCAAATACGAGAAAAATATTTCCGATATCCGCTAGTAAGTTTAAGACTAGAAGCCAAGCATAAAAATTCTGGTGACAAGAAAATAATTATTTCTCGAGAAGGCCGTTAGTAGCTAAATTGTAGAACTCCTAAATCTTTTGTTATAAACTCTATAACATCTTTATTATAAAGGTTTATTTACAATATAAAATCAAATAGTCGTCTTTCGGTATGACATATATA
>NQII01001421.1:180721-244467 GCA_002778355.1 Clitarchus hookeri
ACAAATCACATAATTATTTAATTTTGGCTGATAAAGCTGATCTTTGATCACTTATATTATCATCGGAAATGGGCCAAAAAGGCAGTCGTTCGATCCATACGAGGAACAGACGAAAACAAAAAAAATTTAATAAACAATTTAAAACGACTATTCTCTGTTTCATACAACGTCAGTAAATTTTGATAGTTCTGAAAAGTAGTGAGGCCACAATATATCCGTCCGCCACAGTTGTTCTGTCAGTGAAGTAAACAATGTTTGTAAACAAACTCTACAGCTTCAATCGGCAGGCACTGCGACAACTTCAGCCCAGTACTAAGGCTGCCATACCTGATTGCCATTCCCACCTGCTTTATTCTGTTATGAGCAACTTATATACTAGTGAGGGTTGTTTATTTTATTAATAGTTTATCGTCTTTCATGAGGAGGGATTGTTATGCGGCTATTCTTATAAGAGCAGCAATTTGAAATGCCAGTTGTTTTGTTGATGCAGTGGAAAAATTGAAGTTGATTTGTGTTATGTTATAGTAAACATAATCTAGTTTCTCTGCATCACTGGTAACGACAGGTTTAAAAAACATACTTCAGATACTGAAAAGATAATTTTTAAACTAACGACTTCATTTTTAAAATTTGCGTTTAGTTTATATTTAAAACATTTTTGATTACTTGAATAGTAATTACTTAATTTCTATTTGTTACGTAATCACTAGGCCTAATGTAAATTTCAAGATGATGCCATTATCCAAATGCTCAAATGGTTTAATTTTACATTAATGAATTCAGATTTCCCAACAATATCTTTCTCCAGACCTTCAAATTACCCATTTTTAAAATTTGTGAAGACTGCGTGACTGCGTGACAAGAGTGCAAAGAGTGAAAAGGCATTGAATGCTCATGCCTAGATCGCCCATTGAGTTCAAAATTTTGAAATAAATAAAACATAATAATTACGTTTGTCTGCAGTTCTGTAATAATTTTGTAGTAACAAATTTTAGGCTGATAGTATGAGTATTGTAACTTAAACCAAACTAATAAAACACATAAACTATTAAATATTTTAACTATTTAGATATAAGAATTCTAAACAATTATTTGGTTAATTGTATCGACAGCAAGTTATAAATTATGTCCTTCTGTTAGAATTATAACGGCAGTAATTTTTCTCACAAGTTTTTAGGGAAAGTTGCAGTTATAATGAATTTCTAATAAAGTAGTTAGTGTTGTACATTCTAACTAATTATATCACAAATAATATACATACTGTAAACATTGAAATTTATTGTATGATATCAAACTACAATATTCACTTCTTATCAAGGCAGAAAACTGATAATGTTAAAAATAAAAATATAGTTATATCTGCACCTTTTTATTCCGTCCACTTTCTCACCCTAGGTTCTAACAACATTCGTATGACCTCATGGAAACTTGTAAATAATTCTAACGCCTAAAATTTTAATTTGCTCTTTGTTCATTTTGTCAGTAGGAAATTGAATAAACCCGTTATGTACTCTACTCTCAATTGGACACGCTGCTGCCATTAAAGCTTGCTTACTCGAAAACTAAAATCTAGAACAACAATTCTCTTTCTCGGACGCGGTGGTTCTTTTTTTTTTACTTTAGAACGGTTTCTTCCTGACCGGAAGCATTGCTTTTATGAACAAGAATCGTTCTGCTCAAGGTCACTAAGTTAGTGAATAATATAAGAGGACGTTATGGCGTTTTTCAATTGACTGCTCTGGGCGCGCAGTCGGTGCGCACTGAAAACTGAAAAAGTGCACTTGTCACGTGATTGCCAGAAACGAACGTATATTATTTATGCACCAACTGGAACACGGTGCGAAAAAAGTGCAAAACATTTGCGACATCATATAATTTTTTGGAGAAAACGCTTGAGCTAAGATATTGATAAAAGGATTTAATTATAGATTTACGAAATTCCGTACAGATAATTTTCTCCAATTTCTCTTTTTTGACTTTTCGGCAAATGTATGCACGAGTCACTGGGTGAAATTAACCTCATCGCCGCTGTAATGACAAACTATATCGTCGATATATCAACAGAATATGTGTTCCATATTAACTATTATATATTATTCAGCTGCCGAACTGTTAGATATAAAAGCATTTCCAACATTGCAATAATTTTGTTGTTGTTTACATAATCACAGGTCACCGCCATATTGCTCTGAAACTGCCGCACCTGCTCCAGACACGGTGCAGGAAAAACTACACTCAATGCAGCTCGCAATTGGAACATGAAAAATCGACTGCACTAACTGCAGTTTCCGGCAATTGGAACGCACGGCACTTGGTAGGTGTGCACAGAGTGCAGTATTATACATATTCAATGATTTTGGTCAGGAAGGAAATATGGCATTGCGGTGAAGACCATTATTGTTTTCATCAGTGGATGTCCTAAAACAAGTTCCCTACGTACATTTGTCCAACTGTCGTTTATCCTAAAATAAGTTTTCTCTAATATAGTTTGTCGTAAAGTCGTTTGTCGTAAAGCCGTTTGTCGTAAAGTCGTTTGTCGTAAAGTCGTTTATCCGAAAATCTGTTTTCTAAAATATAGTTTGTCCTAAAGTAGTTTGTCCTAAAGTCGTTTGTCCTAAAGTATTTGTCCTAAAACATGTTTCCTCTAAAATAGTTTACCCTAAAATCATTCGGCCTAAAGTCATTTGTCCTAAAATTTGTTTGCTTTAAAGTTGTTTATCCTAAAAGCATTTGACCTAAAGTCATTTTTCCTAAATCACATTTTCTGTAAAAGAATTTATCCTTAAAGTGTTTGTCCTGATATTGTAGTGTTACTTCGAAAATTAATTTGTCCTAAAGTAATTTGTCCTAAAGGCGTTTGTCCTGAAATATGTTTTCTCTAAAATCGTTTGTCCTAAAACTGTTTGGCCTAAAATCGTTTATCCTAAAATACATTTACTTTAAAATCGTTTGCCCTGAAGTCGTTTGTCCTAAATTCATTTGTCCTAAAATTAGGATAAACGATTTTAGGACAAACGACGTGTATTCTCCGTTAAAAAAAGACACAAAGACCATGGTTACGGTGAGAACAGGCTGACGCTAATCTGATCTGGTTGTCGTACCACATGGACAGATCAGACCTATCCTGACACTACAGCCCGGAGAGTAAGAGGCGGAATATAATGGCGGGAAGAATTGAGTACGTATTCCTAGAAATCCACCGGCCAGCGGAAACGCCCACCACGTTTTCCACATACTAAAATCCGAGAAGACCTCGCCTGGAATCAAACCTTGATTACATAGTAGGAGAACTGTTTTTCCATTACCTCTTCGTGGGCCCTTCATTGTATATTAATTTAAAAAACCTCAATGTAAGATAGTTGCTTACGACAATTCGTTATATTTGTTTAATGGATGTATTCTTTTCTAAATGTGTGAGTCCAGGTATAACAATATATTTTAGTGAGGCTAATTAATTTTGTGGGACGTGTTTGTTGAGTTACTTAATCAGCATTAACATATATTTAAACACGAAATGATGGAATACATCATTATTAGAGATGAAAATTTATCGGGAAAATGCCAGCTTGATAGGTGCCAATATTATGTGCTCACGTCTGAAGTATTTCTGTGCTTCTAGCTGCAGTACGTGTGAGAAGCCGAACTTACTAGATTCGCCTATGAACAGACGCGAATATGCCAGCCAATAACATCTGCAACGAAACCACAGAGGTTTGGAGACTACCTTGGCTCGAATGATTTTAGCGATAAATCACCATCTCTAATCATTATTCTCGTTTACATAACAGTCGAGAGTCCATTTTGGTAATAAAAATGGTTACTTGGAACACAACCTCAATCTTCCAGAACACAACCCTTAGTCTTTTACACCTACATTTTTTTTTTTTAAGTCTGACCATCAGCGAATTTGTACGTATGTGTACCTGTGTAAATATTATATCACAGTGTGGTTTTATCTGGTATAATAGTTTTTTTATTATGTTTAATTTTTACCATGTTGAATGTAAAATCATAGAATACAAAAAATAACTCATAAGATCAAATTAATTTACATGTATTACATAACTGGTCTTGGGTAAATAAAAATGGTACAAAAGACAATTATTGCTATGGTTAACANGCGAATATGCCAGCCAATAACATCTGCAACGAAACCACAGAGGTTTGGAGACTACCTTGGCTCGAATGATTTTAGCGATAAATCACCATCTCTAATCATTATTCTCGTTTACATAACAGTCGAGAGTCCATTTTGGTAATAAAAATGGTTACTTGGAACACAACCTCAATCTTCCAGAACACAACCCTTAGTCTTTTACACCTACATTTTTTTTTTTTAAGTCTGACCATCAGCGAATTTGTACGTATGTGTACCTGTGTAAATATTATATCACAGTGTGGTTTTATCTGGTATAATTGTTTTTTTATTATGTTTAATTTTTACCATGTTGAATGTAAAATCATAGAATACAAAAAATAACTCATAAGATCAAATTAATTTACATGTATTACATAACTGGTCTTGGGTAAATAAAAATGGTACAAAAGACAATTATTGCTATGGTAAACAGTATTATAAAAAATTGTTGCAATTAACTACTTCAACAAAAAAATTTTTCATACGTTTTTCACATCTCAAGTCTCTTTTCTTTAGCCCTTTTGGCTTTTTGTTGGGCTATTTTAATGTAGAGCGGATCTTTCATATCCATATTGACGAGCCTCTTAAAAAACTGAGGGTTTACTAATTCCTCAAGCAGACAATCCTAGTAGAATATGAAACAAACAACATAATTAGAAGTGATTGTTTATCGCGGGAAAAGTTGACTGTGCTGTAGAAATGTCCGACAGTTTTCTTTCCTTATTAGCTGTCATGCATGTATGAAGCTACTGCCCCCATTTCACTGGACAAATTAGGATTCTGGTACTATTAGGCAGAACGTTCGTGATTGGTCTGCACACAACTTACCCGAGACAAAATCTTGTTCATCCAATCATGAAAGAATAAACTAGTTAGAGTGTTATAGAAGATACGTTGGCTCAAATTTTTTTTCGCGATTTTTACTCATTTCTAAACATAATAATATTCGCTTATGTATAATGTATATGTGTAAACATCATCTGAAAATATATAATAATTATAAGCTAACTGTAAATTCTCCGTGTGTGTGTTAGTTTATGGTACAGGTTGATAACTGTCAGATACTAGTCGAGTGAAGCTAGTGATAAAAATACATCTTTGTGTCGTATATGCGTTTGCGTGTTTGTATATATAATGTGAATGTGTGTATCGAAATCGCTCGTTGAGAGGAAAAAACCGCCCAGAATACAATCTAGAAGTTAAAAATTTTTCAAGGCGCGGAAATCTTATCGTAGGTGATAACAATTTTCCACCACACGTTGCAGCTGGTTAGGAATTTGCAAAACGCGTTGCGGCGTTATCTTAGCCACCGTAATCCGTAAACGACATGCTACGAGGAAGTTGGTAAGACGGAGTCCCCTTCGGTTTCTGAGATATGCAACTCCTACTGCTCCATCATAATTAGAACATTCATCTACAATAGTGAAGGCTGGTGATATCGAAACTTAAAACAATCATTATATTTGTTTGTATTTTAACTCTCTTCTAGTGAGTCCNTGCAACTCCTACTGCTCTATCATAATTAGAACATTCATCTACAATAGTGAAGGCTGGTGATATCGAAACTTAAAACGATCATTATATTTGTTTGTATTTTAACTCTCTTCTAGTGAGTTCACATTTTTGACATGTTCATAATTAAGTTATGCTGTGTTATTTTACGTTGTTTTAGGTAAGGCCAGTAAAAGTGTAGCTATTGAGTAGTCCAAACCGCATTACTATTCACGAAGTGGTGTGGACATTTATATGATAGCAACGTTACAAATTTCACTTCTTGGAAATTTTTGAATATTTCAGGACACGTTCTGGACTGATTTCCCCCCCCCCAAATGAGTGATATAAATATTTATTATGTATTATTTCAGGCTGAAACTCGTGTTTAATACCCGAAATTATGTTTTCTTCTGCCATTGTTTCAAAACCGTACCATGTTTCGCACAAGGCCCGCAAAAACAAAGCACAAAACTATTGTTAACTACTACAACCACCAGATATGCACAAAAACTGAACGAAACAGCGAAGACAGTAGAGATGAACACAATAGTATTGTACGAGTAAACCGACGCTACCTATCGGGAACTGCAATCTGTTGCCGTCTTCAGGCGTGAGGACATGCTGAGCATGAGCAATATCTGCAGACGGGAGCAGATTGCAGTTCCCGAAAAGTCGCAAGGGTTTACTTGCAGAATTACCATCGTGTTCGTCTGTGGCTCCGCTGTTTTATCTAGTCTTTGTGCATACCTGTAAGTTTTTTTTTTTGCAAAGTTTTTCGTTTGCGCTGTCTTCGTTGTAATGCCCATATTTAATTTTTTTTTGTTCAAGCTTATGTCGCCCTGTCCACTTATTGCGTTTCCTTGTTTCTTTCTGACTAAATTCCTTGCTTGGGATTCTCTATTTGTTTTTTGTGCATATACTGACGACAGCCCAACTTGGCTTCTATTCTGTGCCTCCGTGTTGTTTTGTCTACGCATTGTTCTGGTTTTCTACGAGACTATAATAATGTTTCGTTAAACACAGCTGATCTACTTAGGCAGCATGGCTGGTGTCCAGCTAGCACTCACTCTAAACTGAAATATTCAAAAATGTTTTTCTAAAAAAACCAGTGAATTTCACCGTCTTATTAAGTAATTTACAGAGAATCACACGAATTGTCTGATAAGTAATTGCTTATTAACAGAATTTTCAGCTAATATAATAAAGGATTTAATTGATCTGTGTTTACAGTCTAGATGGTGACAAACGCCCATGCACGGGAGTAAAAGAGTTAATGATGGCCTAAATACTCGCTGCTTACTTTCACATTCGCCGACGTGTTTTTTTTTCTTCCACAGCGCCGGCGGTGTGCGTTTGGCGGTTATGTAAATGGACAGAATAGTCTGCTTTCTCTCGCGTGCACATCAAGCAGTCCGGCGAGCGATCGTGGTCCCGCGCTTGCGTAACGGACCGGCTGGCCGTCTCCGCAGGGCTCCGTACAGCGTCTGGCCCGGCCTGACCCTTCGAGGGCTCAACATTGCACCGCGCTACGTTCCAGTGCAGAGATTCGGGTGGCTCTTGAGTCTGTTGCCTGGTTTGAAAGCAGTGAGAATTTGGTATAGGCAAATACATGTTAGTGAAATTCGTTTTTTTTCTGGCGTTCCTGTTAAAGATACATATACATACACCCCCATGGACTTTTTTGACCATAAAAATACGCCCTTCTTTGCTATCGAATCCTTTGGTAACATTAATGTATTGCCTGTTTCCTGTAAAGATCAGAAAACTTAATAATTAAATCAAAATGACTGAAAAACTAATTTGTTATATTTGCCTCGATTCAGAGCTTAAGAGTATTATTTCTCACGCTAAGGTTTCAGTTTTAAGTTGATATATTAAAAATTGGCTTCAAAAACAGAATTACATTAACATGTATTTCCCTACGCCCAATTCCCACTTCTTTCAAAGCAGGCAACAGCCTTAACATCGGGGCCTTGACAACCGATGAGTGTGAAGTGAGGTGAGTATGGAGCAACGCAGGATTGAAGATTCCGGGGAAACGGGAGATCCCGAGAAAACCCAACGACCAGCGGTATCGTCCATCGCGATTCCTACATGCAAAAGCGACCCCGCCGGGAATCGATCTTGGTTCGTCTAGGGGGAAGCGTGTAGTCTGACCACAAAATCCCGCAGCCCCGTTAGGTACGACATCGCTTGATAATGTACATGGCTTCTGGAAGATGGTGGTGCGTCCTAAGTATAGTGGGCCTCGAACCACTTGACAACTTATTCGATATTGCAGTTCTGAGTCATGCTATTCGTGTATCGTTTTGCGACACAACTGTGGAGATTCATAGCTAGTTCATAGTCTGTTGGGCATTTTAAAAATTAATCTTTGGAAAAAAACTGGCCGTATTTGCACAGACAGAAATGTACATCTACAGAAATATTTTCGCTTTAAGTCGGTAACTAAAAGTTGTTATACACCTTAAAAATTCGACGAAGACTAAAATATCAAAAGTTTTCGCCCCTTAAACAGACTCCTTTTGTTCCGTAAACATTGGAGCAAGATTTAGATGTATAATACATAATAATATTTATGCGTATAAAGTTTTCAATGTATTTCAAATTGGCAGGACGCGAAAATCCTCTTAAACGCTACAACTGCCTGTCCTGTTGTGTTTAAATGCAAATAATGGCGGTAAGATCAAACGTATCCCGTTGGAAGGGGAAACGTTTGGGATGGGTATGAATTCGCACGTTCCATACCTTTTGTTTTGTTCGGGAACGGTATTGAGCTGTAACGTAGTAGCTACAAGGCGTTTAATGTTTGCTTGTACTGAAGATGGCAGGTGAAGATGAAATACTTTTACCCAAGTTTGATGACAGCAAGTTAGATGAAGGGGGTGGGAAGTAGAAAGTAATAACCAATTACGGTTATTGAAAAGCTATTCGTATCGTGCATGTCTGAAGTGCATTCGCAGTAATATGAAAAGCTTTTAATCACTATGTGGAAGTCTGAGTTAGAAAATATTAAAGTTTTCTGGGAAATTTAGAGTTATTTTGGCAGCACACTAGGTAAATAAATTTCGTTTGCTAACTCAGTTAAACGTATATTATTTATTGCTAGTAGAATGATTTGGGCAAGTCTGGCACAAGGGGACTGGGTTAGGTGCAAGGCGCCGGTCGGCTGCCATGTCGTGACTTCACACGGCCGCCATATTGGATGTAGGTGACCTTAACCTTGAACTGTGACCTTGACCTCGAATCTGTGCATATGACCTTGAATTACCTTGAACACAAAACAAATACAAAAATCAATAAAAAATTTACCTAAAATATTTTAAAATTCCAAATTAAAAAAAAATTAAAAAAATTATTTAAAAAATTATTTAAAGATGTACGTGCAGGAGGTCCGGGGTTAGATTACAGGTGGATCGACTAAGCTCCCGACACGTCCGACCCTCGCCAAGTAGGCCGGTGTCCACCTCGTCAGCCATGTAGGATGTCGATGACCTTGACCCACGACTTTGACCAATTACCGTGACCTTGAAAGCCCTTGAACACAAAAAATTCCCAAAAAATTCAAGAAACTTCTAAAAAATTACAACAAATTCCCAAAAAAAACATTCACAATTGACTCAACATAAGACCCTTTACTCAAGACTCAAGACCAAGACCCTGGACTCAAGACACTTGACTCAAGATTCAAGAGTCAAGACTCACCCTTGATCCAATACCCTTGAATATTAACCTTAAATCCAAAAAATAAAAACTAATCCTACAAATTCAAAAGAAATCATAAAAATTCTAAATTAATTATTAAAAAAAAAAAAACAAAAAAAAAATTAAATTTCGAATGTTTGGACATAACAGGGTCCGGAGCCGAATAAGACATCATGCTCTGTCATTCTGGTATTTTGGCTGCCACATTATGACATCACCTACCACCATTTTTAATCCAAATGACCTTGAACATGACCTTTGACCTTGACCCATAATCTTGTATAATCCTGAATCCAAAAATGAATTCGAATTTTTTTTATAAAATCCAAAAATTACAAAAATATATTTTTTAAATTAAAAAAATTAATGACTTGCTTTTTACCAATTTTTCTATCAATCTCACAATGTTTCCATCAATTAGCACCACAATCACCACCACAATCAGCACCGCAATTAGCACCACAATAAAAAATCCACGCCAATCCAAACACCTATCCTCAAAAAGTTTAATTTCGAGATCTACTATGAAACTCTCTGCAGACAAGACCAATTTTATGGTATTCATCGCATTGCTTGACCAAACTAAAAAATACCTAAATAACGACATTTTAAAATTTTTTATTATATTATTAAAGCCATTACAGATAAGAAATCTTTAAAATACCTTTCTATTTTCCCCGCCAATTTTAACAAGTCTTTTGAAAGCGTGGTCTATTGTTTCGTGTATCACTATGCACAATCCTCCTNTGCTAGTAGAATGATTTGGGCAAGTCTGGCACAAGGGGACTGGGTTAGGTGCAAGGCGCCGGTCGGCTGCCATGTTGTGACTTCACACGGCCGCCATATTGGATGTAGGTGACCTTAACCTTGAACTGTGACCTTGACCTTGAATCTGTGCATATGACCTTGAATTACCTTGAACACAAAACAAATACAAAAATCAATAAAAAATGTACCTAAAATATTTTAAAATTCCAAATTAAAAAAAAATTAAAAAAATTATTAAAAAAATTATTTAAAGATGTACGTGCAGGAGGTCCGGGGTTAGATTACAGGTG
Organism: Clitarchus hookeri; assembly: GCA_002778355.1. Taxonomy (NCBI): domain Eukaryota; kingdom Metazoa; phylum Arthropoda; class Insecta; order Phasmatodea; family Phasmatidae; genus Clitarchus; species Clitarchus hookeri. The sequence continues at coordinate 191,117 of NQII01001421.1, forward strand.
GATCGACTAAGCTCCCGACACGTCCGACCCTCGCCAAGTAGGCCGGTGTCCACCTCGTCAGCCATGTAGGATGTCGATGACCTTGACCCATGACTTTGACCAATTACCGTGACCTTGAAAGCCCTTGAACACAAAAAATTCCCAAAAAAATTCAAGAAACTTCTAAAAAATTCCAACAAATTCCCAAAAAAAACATTCACAATTGACTCAACATAAGACCCTTTACTCAAGATTCAAGACCAAGACCCTGGACTCAAGACACTTGACTCTAGATTCAAGAGTCAAGACTCACCCTTGATCCAATACCCTTGAATATTAACCTTAAATACAAAAAATAAAAACTAATCCTACAAATTCAAAAGAAATCATAAAAATTCTAAATTAATTATTAAAAAAAAACAAAAAAAAAAAAAGAAAATTTAAATTTCGAATGTTTGGACATAACAGGGTCCGGAACCGAATAAGACATCATGCTCTGTCATTCTGGTATTTTGGCTGCCACATTATGACATCACCTACCACCATTTTTAATCCAAATGACCTTGAACATGACCTTTGACCTTGACCCATAATCTTGGATAATCCTGAATCCAAAAATGAATTCAAATTTTTTTTATAAAATCCAAAAATTACAAAAATATATTTTTTAAATTAAAAAAATTAATGACTTGCTTTTTACCAATTTTTCTATCAATCTCAACAATGTTTCCATCAATTAGCACCACAATCACCACCACAATCAGCACCGCAATTAGCACCACAATAAAAAATCCACGCCAATCCAAACACCTATCCTCAAAAAGTTTAATTTCGAGATCTACTATGAAACTCTCTGCAGACAAGACCAATTTTATGTTATTCATCGCATTGCTTGACCAAACTAAAAAATACCTAAATAACGACATTTTTAAAATTTTTATTATATTATTAAAGCCATTACAGATAAGAAATCTTTAAAATACCTTTCCATTTTCCCCGCCAATTTTAACAAGTCTTTTGAAAGCGTGGTCTATTGTTTCGTGTATCACTATGCACAATCCTCCTNATTTTCCCCGCCAATTTTAACAAGTCTTTTGAAAGCGTGGTCTATTGTTTCGTGTATCACTATGCACAATCCTCCTCCCCGAATTTAAAAATTCCAGACACTAAAGATATATTTTTTTAATACGTTAGGGTTAATTTTGTATTAAGGCCAGTTCTCACATACTCTGTAGGATGATAGTCTGAAATTGTGGTAATCAATAAGGAAACTCAAGAGCGTAAAAAGCATATTTTCCAGTGGGGGTCCATCTTTACAAGAGGTTTTTTTTATCACACCTTCTTCCCTTCTACGCCCACACCCATCAACGAGCGAAGGATGCATTGGCGGCCGAGCTTTCATTACAGGTTAAAAATTTTGTAAGGACACAGTATAATTTTAATAATTCCCCAAGATTACAAATTTAGACATCTGGTACTTATATTACACAGACAGACTTAAAAAGTTATAATTTATTGTTTATCGCAACTGATCGTTCGTTATACTCTCTTAAAATTAGAATATTACAATTGAGTTACATTTCATAAATTAACTTTACAAATGTTGTTGTCCAATATATATATATATATGNATTAGAATATTACAATTGAGTTACATTTCATAAATTAACTTTACAAATGTTGTTGTCCAATATATATATATATATGTATATATATGTATATATAATTTAACTATCTAGTCATTTTAACTCAAGATTATTTTTATTTGAATGTGAAATTTAATNATTAGAATATTACAATTGAGTTACATTTCATAAATTAACTTTACAAATGTTGTTGTCCAATATATATATATATATATATATATATATGTATATATATATATGTATATATAATTTAACTATCTAGTCATTTTAACTCAAGATTATTTTTATTTGAATGTGAAATTTAATGAAATTCTTGCGAAACCAAATTTAAAGGAGATGTGTTAAACAAACATGTGACTATGTAACAGCAGTACATTTATGTTGGTATAAACCATGTAGCCAACCTCATAACAATTAAATAGTGGAATTTGCCATTTTTAACGTCTGTTTTCTCGCATATCATTCGACGGAGGCTTTCTCACCAAGAGGACTCATTTTTACGTCTTGCCATTGTAATTCATAACCCGTGGTCAAACTTTACATATGAATTCATGTAGGCCCTTTTTTCACTATTCAAAGGGGGTGNCTTTACATATGAATTCATGTAGGCCCTTTTTTCACTATTCAAAGGGGGTGGCAACCCCTATTTTACCATATTTCAACATGTAGAGAATACGGTAGGCTAACAATGGTATTTGCGTGTTAAAGATAATGGCTTCTTTGAAATGCATGCAAAAAAACATCACCTAGTATCATATGGGTTCTTTGTAATTAAATAAAGTTAATTATTTCAACCCCATCTTCACAAGGGTTTCCNATTCGGAAATTAAACGCCCAAACTACGGGAGGTGATTCCTTACGAAAAATAAAGTCGAAAATATGCAGGACACCGTATACCTTAACGGAATATTAAAGAAGATATGAGCATGTGAAAACTGGGTTTCCCACATGGTTGAAAGGGACACGTCCATCTTGTGCGCTATGGAGCGTGTACTAGTGGAGGGCACGTCGTCGATGTGCTGACGTACAACCGCCTCAAGCCGAACACTGCGCACAGACCGAGGACGGCCAGCATTACACATGGGTCTCGGCAACATGGGAAACATAAGTCACCTTTCTGCTGCGGACTTTGTAGGCATAGTTCAAGGTATTCAGCGAAAATACATTTTCGAAACCCAATATTCACAGGCCCATATGTATCTCCTTTTATATTCCGTTCAGATATACGGTGTCCTATATACAGGATGTATCAGTACAGCGGTTACAAACTTCCAGGAGAGATAGAGTACACCTAGACGATCGTAAATCACATAGCAATGCATGGTTGGAAACGCTTTCCTTGTGGGTAGTCCCGACACAAAACACAAGAAAGGAAGGACACGAACAGGGTGCGAAAACATGTTTATTTTCTTAGTACAGCAAAAATACTCGGACGTCTTTGGCTGTTGTACGCGATAGATGTCGCTACGCAAACCGAAGCAACAGGTGACGTTGCATGTGCATTGGCCCGTTCGATCGCCAGACATTGCCTTGATGTCTTCTTCTGGGGTTACGTCAAGGCACTGGTGTACGAAACTGCCGTTAACAGTGTTGTCCTTGAACAACGTGCGTTCGTGGCAGCTGCTGGGGAAGTCCGGGACACGCCCGGTATTTTCGCCAACATCAGATGTTCAATGCACCGGAGATGTGAGGCCTGTATCACGGCCCAGGGTCGTCATTTCGAACATCTTCTTTGATTTTTGCTGTACTAAGGCAATAAACATGTTTTCTCACCCTGTTCGTGTCCTTCCTTTCTTGTGTTTTGTGTCGTCACTATCGCGCCAGGAAAGNTTGCACGCATCGTGGCAGCTGCTGGGGAAGTCCGGGACACGCCCGGTATTTTCGCCAACATCAGATCTTCAATGCACCGGAGATGTGAGGCCTGTATCACGGCCCAGGGTCGTCATTTCGAACATCTTCTTTGATTTTTGCTGTACTAAGACAATAAACATGTTTTCTCACCCTGTTCGTGTCCTTCCTTTCTTGTGTTTTGTGTCGTCACTATCGCGCCAGGAAAGTAGTTTCGACCATGCATTGCTATGTGATTTCCGATCGTCTAGGTGTACCCTATCTCTCCTGAAAGTTTGTAACCGCTGTACTGATACATCCTGTATTTTCGACTTTATTTTTATAAGGATTCACCTACCTCCCGTAGTTTGAGCATTTAATTTCCGAACATTCTGTATACCTATCTTTAAAAGCGCGGATTTGTATAAAGTAAAATGTCATCTAAAGAAAAATCACTGTATAAACACGAGATTTTGACCGTTATTGTGTAAATGCCTGAGTCAGCATTAGTAGAAAAATTATTCCACCTCATATTTAGTCTGTGATAAACTGGCTATTACCAGGGCAAGCCGCGAGAAGCCGTTTTCCCTTCTGTCTGGGTTTCACACCACCCGCTAACTCTGTGGTAATTGTAATGTCCACATGCATTCGGGTTCCTGTTGGACGGGTCGTATAAATTATTATTACAAATTCACTGGTATTTAAACTGTAAGTTTTCATTAAAAATTACTACAATCTTTGCGTGCATTAACTAATAGTTAGCACGGATGCTACTGCAACTGCATTGTAATTTCGGTTTTTATTTGTGTTTGTACGAGGAATTATTTGGAAACTAGTTGCCAAATATAGTTTTGTAACTCTATAAATACATTAGAGAGTACATTTTACAAAACCTTAGTGTGAAATGTGTTGAAATGAAGTAAACGTTGCAGACTCCAAAATTTTATAAACATTGAGGTACGTAAATCATTTAATATGTTTTATGTAACAATGTGTTAGAAATATACAATATGTCAATCGCAGGGGCCGCGGTGGTATAGTGGTTAGCCTACTCGCCTCCCACCTAGGCAAACCGGGCGCGATACCCGGCGGGGCCACTCCCGGATTTTCGCATGTGGGAATCGTGGCGGACGATGCCGCTGGTCGGCGAGCCTTCTCAGGGACACCCCGCTTCCCCCGCTCATGCATTCCGGCACTGCTCCACACTCACCTCGCTTCACCCCCATCGGCTCTCAATATCTCGATGTTAAGTAAATCTCTTTACTCGCTCACTCAGCTGTAGAGTTACAAGAAAATGATTGCAACTAATTCCCGTATAATTGTTTGTTACATGTCCGTATTTTGTTTTTGCTCTGAGCGCCGTTAACTAGTTTGTTGAGTTGAGCTGCAAAGTCTATTCACGGTTTCTTCACACTTTTTAATCAAACTTTGAAAAATAACCCCATGAATGACGTTTTCGGATGTTTCCTAAATATGTCATGTATCACAAGCGTGTNCCCCGCCCTTGCATTCCGACTCTGCTCCACACTCACCTCGCTTCACCCCCATCGGCTCTCAATATCTCGATGTTAAGAGCCGCCTAAATCTCTTTACTCGCTCACTCAGCTGTAGAATTACAAGAAAATGATTGCAACTAATTCCCGTATAATTGTTTGTTACATGTCCGTATTTTTTTTTTGCTCTGAGCACCGTTAACTAGTTTGTTGAGTTGAGCTGCAAAGTCTATTGGCGGTTTCTTCACACTTTTCAATCAAACTTTGAAAAATAACCCCATGAATGACGTTTTCGGATGTTTCCTAAATATGTCATGTATCACAAGCGTGTTAGACATCTGTTAACATGATTTGTCATTTTTTTTGTTAAATTAAACTTATACTTATATTTCATCTACCAATTTCAACATTTCATTTATAATCAATATAAAGAAAACAGAGGTAAGATACGTGTGTTGGCAATGCCTAGTAATAAATAGTTGCCATGCAAAATGTCATTAAACTAAGTGCGCACGAATGCAGTGCGTTGTCCTTTTGATGCAGTTTTTGGGACTTGCTTGCAAGAGGCGGAGGAATAGCTTGAAATTAGAACTTTGGCAGGGCTTCAGAAAAGTTGGAAGTAACTACCAATGGATTATAATAAGTATGTCGTTCGTCTTAGTGTGTGAGCCGCACAGCTAAAAGCGGGTTACGCGAGCGAAAGCAGTGACCAAGGAAAGACGGAGTGTCCTAGATCGAGAAACGTGACATCATCCCGCGAGATGGGTAAGTCTATGAATAGAGCGCGTTGTACACAAGTTAAGATGGCAGTGACTCAGTTTCTCTGGAACAGAGTGACGCAAACTGTAAAAACCGGGTTGCAAGTGCAAGCCAAAGCCTTCCCCGTATAGGCGATAGCGCGAAAGTTTCCAGACACGTGAGCAAGTCGAGTAACATTCAACTTCAAGCACTGCATGGACACTCACATAAATTACATGTTGCCGGTATATGTGTAATGTTGATTAGTTTTTGCCCTTGTCATTTAAGAATGTCCTTTTTGCATTGGCACGACGTATAACTTACAAAATACTGCAGAAAATCGTAAAGGAGTGCAGCAACTTCCATTTGCAAACTGCATTTGGAAACGTATACTTGTTAGGCTCGAGCAAATTGTTAATGTCATAATCATATCAACCTATCGCTACATTATCTTCATAACACCCTGTCCCAGGAATATTAGGGATAGGTAAACTAATCTCTACAAGTACTAGGTAAAATTTACGAGAAACGATACATTTGTCGTTTACGTTTACTACCAGCTTTATTCTATAGAGCTCGCTTATTTCAGACACAGAGACGGCAAAGATGAAATTGTAAGCTTCCTTAAGTTTAATTTTGTAAAAGGCCAGCTTGAAAAATTCGTTGCATTCGCCACTACGAAAATGTATACTCTTTCGCCTCCGATATTTACGTATGTGATTCAGGTGCGTCTAGAAAAGTTGTACGCTGCAGTAAGAAAAAGACTTCCAAGTCTGTTCAGCACCTCGCGTATAAGATGATAAAAGCATTAGATCTACAGGCCACCGTCGCCCTTAGCGTTCCTCTAATTCTATGCATGTCTCATACAAACAAAAACCTTCCACTTTCGTGGAGCCATTCTTGCCTTCAGTGGAAGTCAGTTACAAAACGTTGATTTTTATGCATGGGATCGGAATAAGATTTTCCTTTGCTCGTTTTTATCCTCGTCTTCATTCAAGTATGTATAATGTCATTTGTAATTTAAACCAGAAGTTTCATCACTATAACACAATATATTTGTTTGTCACTACACCAAACTTCAAGCGAAGAAGCTAATCTTAGTATCATTTCGTCGCCCTCATGGGTGATGGTAGAAGGATGTTACAGAGCACATTGTTACGAGTTGTGGTCAGGCCCTCAGCTGAGCGGCCTTCTAGATCACACCTTCACTTATTTATCCAGGACACGGGCCGTGATCGCTAAAGTTGGTTATGAAATCGCAAACCACAGAAACACCCTCCACCGGCCAGTAAACGGGGACAACGCAGCCGATATAGGCCAGTGTAGTCCGTGGGCGGTGTCTTTTGTCGTCGGGCCATTGGAACGAGAAGACCACTGAAGATGGGTGTGTCCGGCCGTCGACTTGCTCCATCTTAATCAGAACCGGAATCATGAATAAGTTTGGGACTCTACAATTAGGCTTTACTCAGAACGTAGCCTGTTAAATCTGTACAAAATAATATCATTTTATATTTCAGTATATTAACATAGCTTCCCCCTTTCATATTCAATCATATTTATATTAAAATAATATTGTACAACCTTAATGTTAAATAAACTTCTTTTATAAGTTTTCATTACACAACTCTTATCAATAACTTGTTAGGCCCCTATATCCCCGTTAAGGATACATATCAATAAATGTCGAAAACTTAACAATATGCTGCACATTCACAACATCTGTTTCGCCTTCCTCCTTCACCACCCGTTACCACCTTCACAACACACTTCCTGGCTTGCTAGTTCAGGGCGCGTGCGACTGCAGACTGCAGATACGGGTCGCGCCATTCTGACAACTACACGCACCGATATACAAATGTTATTTATTATTTAGTTTATGCCACTATTTCCACGTTGCAATAATTTGGTATGTCCACGTAATCATTCAAAGTTCCTTGGCGGAAACCAAAAGAAAGCACTAGAAACGTGAAAATAAGTCTTTCTATACGCAGACACTAAGACTTGATAGTACTATTTTTTTTACTGCTGATGCATAAAACATTTAAATATGATTGGGTAGTGTTTCCGTTTTATTGTGATAAAACACTTGAAGAGACCTGTGCAGTGATGAGATTTGAAGAAATCTTTTCCTCAACAGATAATATGTTTCGTTACATTTATTATTAATTAAATTAATTTTGCAGAAACTATTCGACATTGTTTTCTCAACGAACATATGTAGTACTCATTCATGAAAAATATCCATTAGTGCTATAAAAGCATAACTTGTGATCACTCCAATATCACTGACTGTGTTTATAAACACATCTGCTTTCTTCATGTGGAGTCGAGAGAAATGAGTGGCTCGTAACATCCAGGTATGAAGAGTCGATGAAAGTGAAGCGAGGTGAGTATGGAGCAGCGCCGGAATGCAAGAGCGGGGGAAACGGGAGATCCCCGAGGAAATCTGCCGACGAGCGGCATCGTCCGGCACGATTCCCAAATGCGAAAATCCGGGAGCGACCCCGCCGGGAATAGAACTTGTTCATGAGGTCTAATCGCATGCGGATTGCAAGCTATACTTACGTAATCTTAATTCTGGAACCAGCATACGTATTCATGCCTTGACTGAGATTCGAACGCCTAGTCTCCCAATTTGACTGCCATGCCTTAGCTTCAAGGCCATTTGGTTCGACTGTGGTGGAAAATAAACCAGAAGTGAACGCAAAGAGAATCTTTAGTAAAGGCTGATCACGATAAAGTGAGCACTTTAGAAATAAACATTTGAAAAATGTTACTGTCCCTTCCTGCATTTATTTAAATGGGCACAATGACCGGCATGCGTCCATTAAAGTTGGTTATGACAAAAGGAGAATAATTCCATGCTTTAACGTTGAATTAAAAATTGTTACGGAAACGTTTCTGATTACTGAAGTTATTACTTTTGTTTTCGGTTTTTAAAATGAGTATAAGTGCAAGAATTAACCAAATTTGTAAATTGTTTACTTTTTCAATAGTTTCACAGTTTCACTTGCGTGACGCATGAATAAAGTAATAAGGCCCTTGACAATGGTAATTTTACATACACTGGAATAATACGCAATGGGCTTATTACAAGTATGTATATCTTAAGCAGGGCTATCAAAAGTGTTCAGATTCCCATAAAAAGCCTTCATTTTTTTTAACGCTTCAAGGCCACGTCTGGTTATAAGGAAGCATTACGACAAACCCTCCCAAGAATGCCATGTGCATACCCTAGAAGCTGAATTTCTCGCAAATTAAACTTGTAACACTAGGATTTTGTTACACACAATGTACATTAGGCCAATGGATTAAACTAAAGATATCACTATATACTGTTTTCCTTTCTCTTAAGGCTCCCGCCTACCTGGATCTTTCTTTCCGCGTTTAAGGCCGAGAAGCGCGGGAGCAATAAGGGCGATACTGCCATGAGCATCAAGTACGCCATCGCCGCTAAATGCAAGGCTCTGAACTGGCATGCAGTGTTCTCGTCGTGCTGCGTGTACCTGTGGGACTTTCAGTGGCGACCCTATTATTTTATTGGTGGTAATACTGTAGGAAGGTTCACTGCAGGGCCCTTGAGTAGTTTTGCATGTATCTGACGCTTATATGTTCAGATACAGCCCTTTGGAAAAGCCGTTTTTAGCCATGTTAAAGTGCTATGGAATGGTGTTTCTAATGTGCGTGACGTCTTGAAAGCCATCGTCTGAAGTGTGTGTTCTTTTCGTATATCATCCAATTTAACGCACGTTTAATAGTTTCGTAGACAAACGTATATTTCAAACACACTGCAACGCAGTTCAAGCCAACCGTTTTCACAATTTTTTTTTGTATTAGAATATATTTAATAGGACAAAAGTAGAAAATGTTGGTTGTATATAAAATTTTTTTACCTTTCATGGAAAGAAAATTGTAATCCCAGAACATTTATTTACTGATATGCGTATATACGTGCAAGTACTGATTTTATACACAATATATTATTCTAGGGCTTAAGGTACCTTTCGTGATTCCAAGCCTAATCGGAGGTTTTTTCAGGCGCACTAACTTCCCTTCGTGGGTTCATGACTAAATGTTGTGTTGTCATTACCGCAGAAGGCGATGGCGAACCACAAAAATATCATTTTGTGCGCGCTGTCCTTTTCGTTACAGGGGCCATGAAGACAAGCGTTGAGTGGTGTGACATTATCATAGAACAGATACATTTCTTTGTTCCGCTGAAAACTGCGTGCATATAGATTAAATGATTCTCAGAAATTCAGTATAAAGCATATGATCTCGTCCTTTTTTATGCAGGTTTTCTCCCGCAAAAGCCATCTGGCAGCTTCTTTGTGTTTTATGGATTCATTTTCTTCTTAAATAGAGTAGCAAGGGAAAGCTATCTTAATATTTTCCAAAGTAAATCTAGGGGGTAAAATAATAAACGGACGTATCAGAGTATTTCAACTATGATAATTCTACTAAAGGCTATCGTCATCTGCAGCACACACCGGTCAAAATAGCAGTCGTGCCAGTAGCGAGTTGCTTATCGCGTGTGTGTTGCGTGGTTTTCCTTGGGAGGCTTACACTCTGAACAGAAATCAGACATATCAGTCATTGAACTATCGATCTTTAAATATCGGTCGATAAGCTACATAAGTAATGGGATTCACCGAAATTTAGCGGAAACTATTATCATTTCATAAGTGATTGTTTAGACTTTGTAGTTCGTGCGGTGTGCATTATAGACAAACTTTTAAATTTGTTTTCCCCGCCCACTCTTTGTGGAAACCATATTGTCCGCCATATTGAATAAACCAACAAATTAACAAAAAAGGGTTAGTTGTGCGCAATATGGCGTCGGCGCGTGTTGTTTCGTTGTGCGCGATCGTTTTAACGTCGTCGTAATTAACTATACACTGAGGTGACGAATGTCATGGCATAGCAATATACAAATATACATATGGCAGTAGTATCGCGTACAAAATGTATAAATGGCCAGTGCATTGGTTGACCTTTCATTTGTAGTCAAGTAATTAATGTGTAAAGGTTTCTGACGTCATTATGGCCGCACGACGGGAATTAACAGACGTTGAACGCGGAATGGTAGTTGGAGCTAGACGCATGGGAAATTCCATTTCGGAAATGGTTAGGGAATTCAACATTCCGAGATCCACAGTGTCAAGAGTGTGCCGAGAATACCTAATTTCAGGCATAACCTCCAACCATGGACAACTCAGTGGCCGACCGCCTGCACTAAATGACCGAGACCAACGACGTGTGCGCAGAATGGTCAGTGTTAACAGACAAGTACACTACGTGAAATAACCGCACGAAACAATGTGAGACGTACGACGGACGTGTCCGTTAGGACAGTGTGGCGAACTTTGGCTGTACTGGGCTATGCCAGCAGAAGACCGACTCGAGTGCCTTCACTAACAGCACGACATCGGCTGCAGCGCCTCTCCTGGGCTCGTGACCATATCGGCTGGATCCTAGACGACTGGAAAACCGTGGCTTGCTCAGATGAGTCCCGATTTCAGTTGGTAAGAGCTGATGGTGGGGTTCGAGTGTGGCGCAGACCCCACGAATCCATGGACCCAAGTTGTCAACAAGGAACTGTGCAAGCTGGTGGTGGCTCCATAATGGTGTGGACAGTTTTTACATGGAATGGACTGGGTCCTCTGGTCCAACTGAACCGATAATTAACTGGAAAGTGTTATGTTCAGATACTTGGAGACCACTTACAGCCATTCATGGACTACTGTTCGCGATTGGTTTGAAGAACATTCTGGACAATTCCAGCGAATGATTTCTCCACCAAGATCGCCCGTCATGAATCCCATCGAACATTTATGGGACATAATCTAGAAGTCAGTTCAAGCACTATCTCCTGCACCGGCAACACTTTCGCAATTATGGACGTCTATAGAGGCAGCATGGCTCAATATTTCTTCCGGGGACTTCCAACGACTTGTTGAGTCCATGCCACGTCGAGTTGCTGCACTTCGCCGGGAAAAAGGAGGTCCGACACGATATTAGGAGGTATCCCATGATTTTTGTCGCCTCAGTGTATAGTACATACAGTCCATTCTCGTCGTTTTGTGCCCAGACATTTAGTCCTCCAGGCCGGATTATAAACGTTTCGTATTTGTGTGAATCTTTTTGCTGCAGTTACTTATGTTATCATTCACTTGTGGCACGCAGTTGCATTGTAGCTTGATGAACAGCATTTAGTTTGGCCTACGCCCTACCACGCCGACTGATTTTCACGTGATTTTGGAAGTGTTGTAGAAGGCCACATTGAATAATGTGCACAGTATGTGAACTTCGCGCCATGTTTATTTATCGTTGGAAACAACGGTGATATTTACCGTCAAAATTCTGTGAAGTTCTGAAACTCCGCACGAATAATGGCAGCGATAGCTACAGCACACTTGCGACTGCAACGAGTCAAAAATCGCCTGCACAGAGACTCCCTGTTCGCATATCAAGCCGCCAACGACCCCTCACAACAACGGTTGTTCTAAGTCACCTGCCTCGATCTGCCGTCCATCAAAACAAGTTACGAGGATGATCATCTTGTAATCGAAGCACTAGGTGGTGAGGACACATCTTTCAACAAAGTGGAACACAGCAAGCAGCTTGAAAAGTTCTATGAAGCTTATTATAAGTTTATGTGTGTCGCCGAGTCGCTAAAGAAGCCATCAGTTTCATCAGAACAGTGAACAACCACCCAGTTGCATGCTCGAGTCACCCTTCCAGTCATCAAGCTCCCCGCATTTTCTGGAGAAATCAAAGGTTGGTTAAATTATTCCAATTTCTTCACCACGTTGATTGGAGATAACAAGAACCTCAGTAGTGAGGAGTGTTTCACTTTCTTAACATCTTCGCTTTCTGGAGAACCATTATCTCTTATTCGGTCACTTCCAATGACCTCTGATAGTTTTGACATTGCTTGGAATCTGTTGATTAAACGACATGATAACAAACAGGTCATCAGGGCAAATAATAAAGAAGCACTTTCGCAAGCTCTTGTGACTACTACAGATTCAGCCCAATTCTTGTGAGGCTTGTTATCTGCTATCATTGAAAATGTAGCTGCTTTGAAGGCATTAAACCTGTCAGTAGATCAATGGGATATACTTCTGCTGCATTTGTTGGAGAAACGCATGGACCAGGCATTAAGAAAACAATGGGAACTAGTAGTTCATGAACTTGATATCCCTGAAGTGAGTCACTTTACAGATTTTATTGAAAAACACTGCATGTTGAGCGAAGTCATACTCGGTACATCTCAGAAGTATAGCCAGCCTAAATCAATTAACCATTCCAAAGTGCCTGAGCAGCATCGTACTTCATCAGGTAGTTTCTTTGTTAAGTCACTTCTAGAAAAGTGTTTCCTTTGCAATGGAAAGGAAATTTGTGCAAAAGGACCTGCAGGTACGTTCTCCAATGGCAAAGGACAAACGATTCTGTATAAACTGCCTTCAAGCCACTCACCAAGTGAAGAGTTGCCCATCGACCAAATATGGTCGATTTTGTAATGCTCATTATAACATGATGCTGCATTTACCATAAGATAAACCCACTACCACAGTGACACAGTCAGCACAGGATGAAGTGCCTGTTGATACTCCTCCAAATAAATACAGCAAATTTAGTGTTGTTTTCCTTTTCCAAAGATTCGCAGCCATCTGCACTAATGTTACCCACATCTGTTGCTTATGTTCAGGATGTTTTTGGAAACTGCCAGTCTGTTAAAAGTTCTGCTTGACTCTGGCAGCCAAGCCAATTTCATTCCTGAATCATGCCTGTCTCGATTAGGAATCAAGAACCAAAACTTATCAATTCCACTTCAAGGTAAGTGGGGTGTGACCCCGCTTACCAGTGCGAAAGGTGTTGCCTCGTGCATCATAACACTTTGCGGAAGGAAGGAGCCATGTCTGCCCATTGAGACCCTAGTTTTTCCACAAATACCTCACATGTTCCTTATCATTTCTTAAGCCAGATGCTTGGGAACATATAAGACAGCTGCAACTGGCTGATCCCACCTTTGCCACATCAGTAGAAATTGACATTTTGCTGAGTGCAGAAATATTTCCTCAGCTTCTGGCAGGGATAAAGTGACTGGCCCCACAGGAGCGCCAACTGCTTTTGATACATTGCTGGGTTGGGTGCTAATGGGACGTGTCCAGATTAACACAGATTTGCAGCCAGGTATCTCGTCCTTCATCTCACATGTACAGCAGCCCACCTTAGGTGAAGTGTTGAAATTTTTTTGGGAAATTGAAGAACTGCCTATTGTCACATTACCACCACCCCAGAATATGTGTTATGTGAAAAGATGTTCATTGAAGGCTGAACTGGAGCTGACACAGGTAGGTATAGTGTAGCCCTACCATTTGAGTCTACCGAGCCAATATTGGGAGATTCAGCCTCTTCTGCTCTGCACCATTTTTACTCTTTAGAGCACTGGCTGAGAAAACAACCAGAAGTGACGGAAGATTACGTTACCTTCATGCAAGACTACCTGGCTGCCAGGCAGATGAGCCATATAAAATAAGGTGACCTGGGAAGTGTGAATACCTACTATATTCCACACCATTGCATGCAAAGGCCAGACCACACTACCACCAAGCTACATGTAGTGTTTGATGCTTCGTCAAAAACAGACTTGGATGTGTCTCTTAATGATGTCCTTTTAACTGGTCCAAAGTTGCAGTCAAACATTTTGACTGTTTTGCTTAATTTCAGAATTCCACACATTGTTTTCACTGCAGATATGAAGCAATTGTATCGGCAGATCATGGTAAATCCCGAGCATCGTGACTATCAACGAATATTTTGGAGAGAGTCAGAGGTGCAACCATTTGAGATTTATCGGCTTAACACTGTCACTTACCAAGTCTGCACAGCTCCAAACTTAACAATTAGGACATTGAGACAGCGGGTGCAAGATGAGATGACCAATTTTCCAGATGCTTCTAAAACACTTCTACAGAGCACATATGTTGATGATGTTGTCAGTGGTGCCAATGACCTAGCCACTACCCTCAAGCTTAGACGAGATCTTCAGCAACTGCTGGACCATGGGGTTTCGAGCTTAGAAAATTTGCAAGTAATTGTCCAGCTTTGCTTGATGACTTGCTACCACAAGATGTCCATTATTCTGGTGAAACATACTGGAGCTTATGCTGGAGCCCTAATACTGATGCCTTCTCATATAACTTGCGACACAATCCTCCAGTGTACACAAAACGAGGTATTTTATTAGATGTTGCCAGAATCTTTTACCCATTGGGATGGCTTGCACTACTGACATTATTTGCAAAACACATTACTCAATTACTCTGGCTTTCTCAAGTAGAATGGGATTCTTCAGCGCCACCTGATATAATTGCCAAATTGAATAAGTTCCGAACAGAGTTACCTCACTGATCAGCCATCTATATTGAGCGTTACTTCACCCACAACCTCACAGATGACACTTTTGAATTGTATGGATTCGCTGACAGTTCGGAGAAGGGCTAAACTGCTGCTGTGTATCTTCGGGCTATATATAACTCTTTTACTATCACCACTCATTTACTATTGGCTAAATAGCTCCACCGAAGCCAGTTACTTTTTCGAGGTTGGAGTTGTGTGCTGCTGTTTTGTTTTCTAGATGTTTACGTTTACTGCTCGACACTCTTACACCTGTATTACAGTTAGACAGCATATATGCTTGGTCTGATTCGTCTGTTGCACTCTCCTGGCTAAAGACGTCACCTCATGTCTGGAAGACATTTGTCACAAACTGGGTGAAACAGATACAAGAATGAACCTCGGTGGAATGGTGGCATCGTGTGGAAAAAGAAGATAACCCTGCTGACAGTGCATTTCGAGACCTTACATCTGGACAGCTAGCATACCATTCACTTTGGTGGTCTGGACCATCGTGGTTGCATCAACAAACGAGAGAATGGCCGCAGAGCAATCATATCATTCACAGACACACTGTTAATGATGCACGTAAAACCCTTGTTCTGTCAGCAACCTTAGAGAAAAGTCATGCCTTTTGGAATTACTTGAATGTTTCTCCAAGTTGAAAATGGTTCAACGAATTGTTGCCATTTGTGTTCGAGTTACGAAAAATCTTCATCTGAAGCTAAACTCAGTTTATAGCCCAGTCTTGCCTGATTAAATGCAGCATGTATTAATGCACCTTATCAAGGTTACACAGAACCAGGCATTTGCAGATTAAATGGAAAGATTGGCTGACCAGCAACTCTGCTCACCTGCCATAAGAAAGTTATCTCCCATTCTTGATGCCGAAAGAATCCTGCGTGTTGGTGGCAGAGTTCATCATTCAACATAGCGCATGATCAGAAACATTGTAGGCATAACAGTTGAAGTAATCGATGGTACTGTAGCATCTGTAGATGATCGTTCTGCACTGGTGGCAGTAGATGCTGGTAATGATGCAAGTTCCACAGTTGATGAAGTCGATGGCAAGAAACCATTGGCAGGCAATATCCACTCCCCTTAAACGTAACTAGCCATGGATTACCTGGTGTAGAAGCTATCCGAGACGATCCACCTTTTACATTAGCCGTTGTCAAACTAAGCCTTTCAGCTGATGGCCCCCTTAATTGCTTATAATATACGCATATGCAAGCCATATAATTTCATATTGACTTTCAACAAACCGTATTACACCATTAATACATTATTCGGACACCGACCAGCCAATCACAGAGTAGCCACGTGATTGCAGCTGACCAATCACGTGCAGGTACTGAGACATCACGTGCAATTAGGTAGGCAGTCTTTAGATGCGTATCATTATTATCTTTATGAACCGCACAATCAGGCCAGTCCATCAGACAATGCAGAAACTGCGGAAGATGCCCTCGTCCAAGAAATTTACTTGGAAGGACGAGACGACGACGAGAAAACCGAAGTTTTCACTTGTTTACCGCTGTGTCCATGGAACTACCTCGACCGCACTACTCAGCATGCGTACCGCCTACAGACGTACGAAACGCACGGACTAAGGTAGGACGAGGGACATATTCCGTACGAGGAAATTCCGGCAATGTTGAACTCTGCCATAATTTGCGAGTATCCTGTGTATGTGATTGGAAGACGCCAGGAGTCGGTATTCGCAATGCATGCCCCATCGGAACGAACGTCGTAGACCTTCACAAGCATTGTCGCTGCCCAGTGTTTCAGCAGCTCATCGAGACATACGCCAAAAGACATCACGAGTGCAAAAATCAAAGATATTTCTGTGCTCTGTGAAACCCCAAAGCCTATGAGGAACCAATGGCACACTTTATAAATATTACGTGCGTAATGCCATCCATGACTTAGAGAAGAAACTCGTTTAAAAAACGTCCTCCTTGTATTTTTTTTGCTACGCAGAAGCATAATTTTGTAACCAGTGCATAAATAAATGTGTTAAAAAATATTATATATTATTTTTATAATTTCGAGTTATCTCCTGCTTACGTAAGTAAGTTTTAAAAAGATGTTGGTAAACAAAACTAATAGTATATCAGTATTGTTAAAATTTAAAGAAACAAAAAAAAAAATTCAATGAGACTCTAGCCATCACTAAAATAACATATGATATATTTTACGTTTATGAATGTAATTATTTATTTAAAAATTAATTAAGGATTAGGGGTAAAACACTTTGCAAATAAAGGTGGCCTCAAAAATCATCTTTAGATGTGCCGTGTATCAGCGACAGAGATGGCCAGAGTAAGGTTGGCACTACATGCGGTATTTACGAATTGGCAGCCATGAGTCATACTTTGCTCTTCCTGCTAAACACGCAGGCAGCAGCAGGGCAGTGTGCGCGCAGGCCACCTGGAGCCTGGGAAACTGGCGAGCAGCTCGCATACAGCGGCAGCTTCTTGCTAGTTACATTAAATATATTATTACAATATAGATCGATTGCATATGCATTTATCATGTAAAACTTTAATAAGTTGCAAAAATAATTCACAAATGCGTATTTATTTTATCATACGAAATTTAATACGCTGGAAAAATGAAACATACTTTTGTCTTTAGCCCATTCGAGATTACTCAAGGGCACACTGACAGGAAGATCCAGGTTCAACACTTGGGAAAAATATACATGTTACCATACTGATGGATGAAAAAAAAAAAAACCAGTAAGAACACTCTGTTGGATGAAAAATATACATGTTTCCATACTGATTGAGAAATAAAACACTCGTCACACAAATTCCTAACCCCTTCATTTCTTATAAAACATAATTTATTTAAAACAAAATTAAAGCCAGCACACAGGGAAAATATGACGTCTAGAAGTCTCTGCACCTTCTATTCATAATCTGTTTTATGCTACCTTACAATGCTTGAAACACAAATTCTAGCATAAGTATTTATTATGTCGATCGCGCCTATATACAGACACATCAAATGTAAAACAACATATTGTAATTTTTTTTTTATTGTTTAACCCCTTACACCAAAGTTAATGTTGTAACAATCTATAGGAAAAATAAACCCCACATGCAAGATGCCGTGGGAAAAAAATTAGCCTTAATTCGTAAACAATGTACATTATGGTTAGCTCGGGAAGGACCCTACCAGACGGTTGAAAAAACTTGTGACCTACTCGCAAGCTGCTAACTTATCATTGCTGCCCTGCCAGTGAATAAAAATTATTAAATATGAAAATATATTTTGTTCTCGTGTTACCTTCGCTTAGCTTGAACTGAAGGACGCACTTAGGCAGACAACTGATTACTGGCAGACCGATTCCTTTAAATACTTACCCATAATGATCTATAAATTAACTATAAATGACCCCTAATAACCCATTATGACCCATAATAATCCATATATTACAAATATATGACCAATAATGACCCATAAATGAGCCCTAACGACCCTTGATGACCAATAATGACACAATAAATGACCTACAATGACCAATGAAAGACCTCTGATTGCAGCGGATGCAGTGCTGATTGTTGTGCATGTAGTGCTGATTGTGGTGTATGTGTGGTGCTGATTGTGGTGTGTGTGGTGCTGATTGTGGTGTGTGTGGTGCTGATTGTGGTGTGTGTGGTGCTGATTGTGGTGCGTGGTGCTGATTGCGGTGATGGTTGTTGGAAATATTGCGAGATTGATCGACATATTGATAAAAAACAAGTCTTTAATTAATTTTAAATTTTTTAATATTTTTATGGTTTCAGGTCTCGAACTCAAGTCCCTACACATTACGTCAACTTTTAAGATAACATAGTTAGAAATTCTAAAACATGTAAACGCGAAGTGTATATCTCATTAGTACCTCGATACCAAGTTTACTGCAAGCTGGTCTCTTGTGACTTCGGTACACGTCCTCAAAAGTGTAGTTACCTACATAACCCGCCCTGCACAGTGTGTCTGTGTAATAACTGTCACGATATTTTCACACAAGGACAACACGAGTGTGAATAACGAGATGCATAAAAGACTATAACATACAAAAAAGTTGCATTTATTGAGATTAATATATATTGAAGAATATTGTAATTTTTTTGAGGGCATGAGCGACTGTAATAATTTAATTGAAAAAAAATTGCCTGTGAATAAAATTGTGATTTATTTCATGTTTACATAATTGACCACAATTTTATCAAAATGTAAAAGGCACAGAAATAAAATAAATTTACTAAAAAGTATTGTATAAATTACCATGATATTATATGTACAATTATTAAATTAAATAAAAAATACTATTTTCATCCGAACAACTTAAATAATATATATTTAATGAATTATGCTTGTAGTCAAAGTCTTGCATCATGCATGTAGGTATACCATTGATTGAATTTTTTTTATAATAGGAAAGGAAAATTACATATTCTCCTATACCTATAAATATAAGTGTCGACAGCTCACCTGGCGGCTGAATCAAGAAATTAATACCACCTAGGCCTATGTGTTGAAAATAGAATGCAACATGGAATGCGCTGACAGCTCAACCTATACTTTAAAAACATAAACAAATATGACTGCCACTAGGTGGCGGTTATTAATACACTAGCACCAACTAGGTGTTGAAAATGTATAAAAACTAAGATGGCGTCCACCAGCAATGTCTGAAGAAATGACAAACGAAAAAATCACGATGGCATCCTCTATCAATGTATAAACAAATGTCAAACGAAATACCAAGATGGCGTCTTCCAGCAATGTATTAACAAATGTCACACGAAAAACAAAGATGGTGATCTCGAGCAATGTATAAACAAATGACACACAAAACATCCAAGATGGCTGCATAGGAAAGAATGAGTATATATGAAAGGTTGTAGGGGTGTAAGTATTTAAAATAAATTTTTAAAAATAAAATTTTTAATAATTTTTTAAATCAATTTTACGATAATTTCTACCATTTCTTTAATAATTTTAAACATAACTTTTATGGTCATTTTTTATATTTTTATTTTTTTGGATTTTTAATATTAAAGGTTACCAGGTTTAAGGTCAATGACAAGGTCACATTGATCCAATATAGCCGCCGGCCGACTGGAATGACAGAGCACGAACAGCTCCGACGCTATGATCCCCCATCCCCTTGCGCCAAACGTCTCTATTTTCCTCAACTCATAATCAATAGTTATTTTTTTTAATTTCCATTTTTCATTTTGTCAACTTTGAAATAATTATTTACGTATTACATAATAAAAATCGCCAAACTCCACCAGGTTAGTGTTGCTGGNACTATGATCCCCCATCCCCTTGCGCCAAACGTCTCTATTTTCCTCAACTCATAATCAATAGTTATTTTTTTTAATTTCCATTTTTTATTTTGTCAACTTTGAAATAATTATTTACGTATTACATAATAAAAATCGCCAAACTCCACCAGGTTAGTGTTGCTGGTTTTAGATGCATTTGGAGCTAAAGTAATTGTAACAAATGAATGATAATTAAGCTACTAATAATTATTTAGTACAGTAGGTTGCCGAAATACTCCTTAAATACGTATTATTTTTTCATTATATAATTATTGTTTGGATAGAGTTTAGCGTCTTAAATATTTTATTAAATTGATATTTATGTTCAGCAGGGGAGTACTATTACCAGTACCAATTCTACTTCTGGGTTTTTGGTTTTTGGTTTTTGGGTTTTAAAATTGTTACTTCACATTTATCTAGGAGCCAGGAGGATAGTATTTTATATAAAACAAATATCAGCACTGCATGCTGAAAAGTTGAACATCATGATATTACAATTAAAACCTTCCGAGATAGAAAATGCATTTCATAAAAAAATCGCAACGCTGAATTAGTTATGGTTACGGCGTTTGTTACATGCACTAACTGTCATTTACTGTTCATTTGGACTGCATTTTTGGAACACCAATTAAAATTTTACCAGGGGCATATACTGATGTATTATAGTACACATGAGTACTATGCACCGTTTATAGATAGTTTACAAGATACTTTAGGGGGCTTGCCCCTACCCCATTTCAGAACTCTCTTCCGTAGAATTTAACTAAAGATATGAGGCCCCTATCTCCCAACCCTCCACTCAGACTTCAAATCTGTTACGAGCTTGCATGTATCTCGGGTACAGACGAACTAGAAATAAAAAAGACGAAATGGTGTAACGTGTACTCAACAATTTTAACCTGAGATATCCGCCACCATATCTGTGGCGTGTATGATGATAGTAACCAAATAGGATGAATGGCATCCTGTAATTTCCTGTGAACAGTAGTATGATTAACTCTCCGTAATTTTAGTCTCGAAACTCAACTCAAATCCACTTCGCATTTTAATAGAATGTTAGTAAATTTAACGCACTGCATACTACACACGGGTAGTACCGCATCTAATGTGTTCATTTACAAACACCATTTTTAGTGAAGTCGACGAGTAAACACAATTTTAATGGAGCAGAAACATTTTGTAAGAAAAAAGGAGACTGTTAACAATTGCCGTGTTCAGAACACTTAGAAAATTTTAATTCCTGTTAATTTTCCAAAAAAGTGCTTAGGTATTTTATTTGCGCACGTTAGCTTGCAAATTATTTCGATACAGTTATTGCTATTTATGTTTTTCATGTTGAGGTAAATATATAGACACACGTCAGTCTTGATAGTTTGTGTTTGGGAGTAAATTTTCAACCAGCGCATACGATGCATGTCATCTCGTCTGTGGATATACCTAACTCCTTTAGATCGTGGGCTTCCAAATCACAGAGAAAATTGAATACTAGGTTATGTACCACGTTTCTCTGTTCTTTGTCAATTGTACTCTGATATGGGCATGCTTTACCTCATTTCCCCTTTATTCATTTCTTAACGTTATAGATTCGCGTTACCGTGTCCAGAATTTTCAGGTACGTCACAAATTACCCATGCATACAAAAGCCAAAATTTGTATGTATGAATGTGTACGCAAGTATACACAGTTCTACGCTGTTTAACTGTTCTGGACCAAATTTGGCAGAGATGCCCTTCACCACGCAACATTCTGCTAGTTGAAAAAATAATTTCACTCGTACAAGTTTAGGCGTTTTTCTGTAAAGCTCAAAAACACATACATGCACAAAAAATATTCTGCTCTCATGATCGGTTATTGTGTTAGTTTTTGTCGCGCACATGCCACTTTTGAACACATAAGTATTTTGTCAGACTATGGGTTATGTGCAGCTAGGGAAGCAAGAGTAGAACTATCATGTCAATGTCAGCAGTTTTGTGAAAAGGCCAAATTCATACACACACACACCTACACCCACACACGTACACATACATATACATGAATGTGTACGTGTATATTAATATTTTTCTGAAATAAATACACTGTGGCAAACAATATTAGTGGTCAATAGAATACTGCGAAATGCGAAACAAATTGTTAATTAAAACATCAAAATGTTTGATTTTTGTTCACACTAATACTGGCACCCTTAGCGACTTCTTGGAAGTTAATGGCATTTTAACTAATAACATTTCTTGTCTTTTTTAATGTCTTAGCGCATCTAACGTTCAACCAATCTCTTATCAATTAACGGGCACACTTTGATATACAAACATTTTCGGTTGCTGGCATGCATTTTCTTCTTCCGTAGGTAAAGTATCAGATATTTTTTTCGACAGAGATACTGAAAAAAAAAAAAAAAAAAAANAAAAAAAAAAAAAAAAACAATACATGTGAGCTGTATAATTTCGCGAAGTTCTGTAGAAATTATGGCCATCTTATTTTGTATGACCTGTTCATGTTAAAGTGAGCACTTTTGAATGTCAACCGTTGGAAAAAAACCACTTCCCAGTACTGCGTGCAATTGAACATTAACATTCGTTGCTTCATACGTATGCTGTTGGCAGCTAGTTTCGAAAGTAGTTCCACATATTAACGCCTTATTGAAATGCTGTGTGAATGGGTGAAAATGAAATCCGCTTCTTTTTGTTTTGTAAAATCATATTACAAAAATATTTAGGTTCCTAATTATTTTACAATTAAACTTGGTGCACCCATGTGAGAGAGTTGAGCTCCGTTGTTTTGATTTCTTTCTCACGGCTAGTTGTACATACAACTTTCCACCGACAGATGGCATCATGTATGTATTGTCCTCTTCAGACAGAAAACTCGCTCGCCGGTCACAAAATATGAGTTTTAACACACACAAAACTATTAAAGTTGATCGTTATACAGTTTACAATTGAATTATCATGTTCTATAATGGCTTGTCATGTGGCCCGAACATTCAAAATAATTTCTGTTCACGGGAAAGCTAATATTTTATTCCACACGCCAAACTCTTTATTTCTGTTATGCCTTTATGCTATTCGACGGTACAAAATTAAGAAAGCTTGACGGAAATCGATGAAACTGCGGTTGACTGCTAATTACGCTGCAGTCCTGTGTAGATGCAGTACTAGTGTTTATTGATGTGCATCAAACCGGCAATCTTGCATAGCATACTTCCATACTTAACACGCAATTTCTCNAGTACTAGTGTTTATTGATGTGCATCAAACCGGCAATCTTGCATAGCATACTTCCATACTTAACACGCAATTTCTCAAGTGTAATTAACACATGAGAATAACTTCTTAAGCGTTTGTTCAGACGTTTATTGTATTTGATCTGATACGAGGAAGTGTATTTGTTCTGCTATTATGTAAGAATTAAAGTCACTTTGAAAGCACTTCACGTGCCAAACTATTTCTGGATGGTACTCGCAAATGTTTTTAGCGATGTTTTCATTTATTTCATTACTTATACGAAGTTATGTTTACTTTTTAACATGTTAAACAGGGTAATTATTCATCTGCTAGCGTCTTGTGCTTACGACAGGAGAATACTCGGTCAACACTGAGACATATTGACGATGTATGCTTACAACGAGAGAAAATGCTCAACCTGATGGTACATGGCTGTAATTTTGTGAGCTAATAGCATGATCAGCAAATAATTAGATTTTCATTCAGCCTCTAGATAGTAGCACACAGAGTGAGTTGAGAGATTTAAGCGGCTCTTCACGACGAGGTCTTGAGAGCCGATGAGCGTGAAATGAGGTGAGAACTGAGATCCCCAAGAAAACCCACCGACCAGCGGCATCGTCCGGCATGATTCCGACTTGCGAAATTTCGGGTGTGACTCGGCCGAGTGTTGAACCCGGCTCTGCTTTGTGGAAGGCGAGCAGTCTAGCCGATCAACCTCCGCGGCCCCAAGGATACAGAGCAGCTGTACCGTATAAAAATAAACAACCTGTTTGTATACCCAATTNGATCAACCTCCGCGGCCCCAAGGATACAGAGCAGCTGTACCGTATAAAAATAAACAACCTGTTTGTATACCCAATTCGATAATAGTATATAGAAGCCTAAATTGCATATAATTATAAAATATCTAACTATATTATTTACTCACGCATTTATTGAGTAAATAAGGTAGAATATAATTTTCTGAGCAGTGATGTAGGAATATTGTGTTAAATTGCTCGGTAATGTTAATATTTGCTTGCCATGGAAAATGCAATTCTACTGAAAACATANTAGGAATATTGTGTTAAATTGCTCGGTAATGTTAATATTTGCTTGCCATGGAAAATGCAATTCTACTGAAAACATAAATTAAGTAGGACTTGGCAATTGAACACCGTTGAAATCAAACCCTGGTAAAACTCTCCGCTCGTATATCATTGCAAACGCCAGGGTTTTTTTTTAGTAAAGTTAACACGTAATAATGAAATATAATCCCAGGTTTAACGTCTTGTTGAAAGTGCAACGTTCGAAATCGCTAACCACTGAAAGAGATTTCTTAATTCTTCAAGAACATTAGTGTGAAAACAAGTGTCTCGAAACAAAGGTGCGTCCCTATAATTTCACTGTGTTACTTAAGGCAATAGCCTACCTGTCGTTTGAACTGCATTGCAGCGTGTTTGAAATTGCGCAGTTTTGACGAAACTAATGAACGTGTCTCCAACACGTTTACCTACGCGAGTAAAACATGCACAATACGAGGGTGAAACGGCACTTCCAAGATATCACGAATACTGATGTTAGTATTTTGGATGCTTCGAACATAGTTAAAAAAGGGATTTTACATGTTTATTAATTCATACTTCCTGGACACGAGTGAAACTACGATAGAAACCTGTATCGAAGTTTTCTACAGACTTTCCGTTAATGAAATTCTAGGGGTTAGCGGTTAAAGCCATATAGGTACACGCAATATGACGAGAACTCTGCGCACTAGTTCAGAGCCTGGCACGTACTGGCGATGACGCAGTTGATGGGCGTGTCATGGCCGCTCTCATTGCTCCCGTTCTTCTCTGCCGAGAACGGGAAGATAGCTCTAGGTAGGCAGGTTCTTTAACCAAGGCATCAACTATAGTCCATAGTCTGAACAGCAATGCTGAGCTGTTACCACAGGTGAACGGATGCTCAGCAGAATCAGGAAAAGTAGCACGTCTCTTAATAGTTAGAAGCAATCTCTGAAATATATTAACGTATATTTAAAAATATCGTAGTTGTTTTTTTTTTAAATATAAGAAAATAACCTTTAACACTGGAGAGAAAAAAAATTGACACCTTGAGCATTTCTACCAGCAACGGTTGTTACCTCTAAATAACAGATTTCAGCATGTCTCCACAGTGATGAATTTGATTAATCTAAATATTACGGTGCTTATAAAAAAAAAGCCCAAAGTTCTAAAAAAATGTTTGTACTTTTACAAGAAAAATCCTTGGAAGCTCATTTTCCAAGAAAATACTTTTTTAAACTACAAAGAGGTTTCTTGTAAAATCTACAAAACATTTATTTATGATTACAAATGATAACCTTATATTACAATTGACATTATTGAGAAGTGTACATAAAATTATTTTTTTCTTCTAGAGAACAAATAAAATAAATTAATAACATAGAATAACTAAAAAAAAATATTTCAGAATAAAATTAAGGAAAAATAAAAACACACTTAGACCAGCACAAGGACTAGAACCCAATTCCCTTGTATCATTAGCCGGCACCTTTAACCACAAGACAAAATTAACTTTCGAATTTAAAGTATATTTTTACTGTGAATATGACTAGAAGTACCCACTTTATATTAATGAAGTTATTTGGTTAAGAAGAATATGTACATTTATTTCATTTTATGAGTTCTGTTGTTGAGTTGAGAGATTTAGACGGCTGTTAACAACGAGGTATTAAGAGCCTTTTTAAGAGTTCCGTGTAGCTACAATGTACAGAATGTTTCTTAATTGAATGAACAATCCTCGCCCACATATTCGTGATGAAATAAAGCAACCATATATATACATATATTTATATATATAGTATATCCCATGCTATATATATATATACACAGCATGAGAACCTGTCAGTTTAGCTCCTCGGCTCCTCATCACGATCCCGTGTTTCTGAAAATACCAAACTATTCTAATGGTGTCAATGCCAGTTTTCCTCTACCTTCTCAGTAAAGGTAAGTCTGTCAGCACGGGAGGCAACCATGGCCCCAATCGCAGCCATCTTTGCCCAATCTCAGAAAAGTCGCGATGCACGTGTCCTATAGTTAGTATTTTTCTTGCATGCCTAGGAGTACGGGGCTCAACCCTGAGATGCACTAAGATCCCACCCTCTGCCTAGGACCTCCGACTCCCCACTTTGATTTAGGAAAGTTAAATGAAAAATAACATCATGTTTCTTAATTTTTGTATTCAGCCCTCCCAGACATCACACTCATTACTCCTGTGTTTTATCTCAAACAATGCCCATTGTTATTCTGGAAAAGGGCGAATGTTAATATCGTCGCGTAGCTAAAATCTAACTTCTGTAGTTGTGTCTGTTCTATGTTTTGAATTTTTCTCTGGCGTGACTGTGAGGACGCGAGACCCGGGTGTTTTGCAATTGGAGGTCGACGTCGTCAGCTACTGCCGAACTGTTCACGGAAGTGCATCGTTCGTCCTGGAGTTTCGGTGCACTTCGTCTGTGAATTGCACAGTTTTGGTCGGCGAAAGGAGTCCGCTGTTGCGAAACAGTTAGACGAGAGGCAGAGCCCCGCCTCTGGTTGAACGACCGATATCTCGCTGCCTCAGCTGTCGTGCGAGCTCGCACGATGTCCCGGGTTAAGTGAGCTCGAGAGAGTGCTCATTCGGGCGTAACACGACGCGGACGTGTCGTGCGGGCGCTATAGTGGATGTTCGCCTAGGAGGGTCCTGGATCCTTCCTATGGCGGTTTGCTATTCGTAGAGAGTCCGCACACAGATTCAATACGGGAAGGTCGTGTGTTCCGTAAGTTAACGCCGTTGTCTGTTCGTGTTTGTGCGCGGTGCTGCTCGGGGCAGGATATCGGCCTGCCCCTCGAGCTAGAGTCATGTGCGGGACGGTGGGCTTTCCCATCATCGTGCGGCTCCTCGGTGGGAGAGGGGTCGTGGTTTGACGTCGGGCGTGTGCACTTCGAGTGTTGGCCGCAGTTTGATGAGAGGCAAGCTCCACAGAGCTGCTGGTAGGTGGCCAGCGTCAACCACTGACACATTGCGTCGTGTAGTCTTAAGTTAGGTTCAAGTTTAGTTAAGTTAGGTTTATGTTAAGTAAGTCCCCCTGTTAGATTAAGTGTTCTGATGTACATTTAAAATAAAAATTAATGGACTCTCCACCCCCCGACTGTCAGGCTAACTAATTTGGTTCATTTTGAAATATTTAATAATGATTAATCTAGTCTACTCCGTAATCTCTGTTTAAGACTGTTGTTGTTTTGTACATTTTCTAAGAGGTGCCTAATTTTTAAAAAATCATTTTTTAAATAAACATGTTTTAATTCTGATTTAAGAATTAAGAATCTAAGAGCTTATATCCCCCCCCCCCCNAAATCAGGAATAGAGAATTAACTGAAATATATGATTGAACGAAATTTTGAATTAGCAGTAACCCATCTTAAAAGCGCCCTGTAGCGTCCCAGTACCGGGAACAGTCAGTGTGTGTGTGTGTGTGTGTGTGTGTGAGAGAGAGAGAGAGAGAGAGAGAGAGAGAGAGAGAGAGAGAGAAGTTCCTTCTTGCAAGCACAGGTATCTACTTACAGACTATTGAAGCTAGTTGCATTGAAAATATGAGTTATTTACTTTTAGCCCCCCTATCTTGAAGTTGCACAGCGGCAATGGTTTCGAGTTGCCAAGTGTAGAGCCACGCACTTAGTAATTTATTTATTTTTGTCACCGGCGCGACATCGACAGCTATCGCGAGCTCGCAAGCGTTTCCTCACGAGGGATTATCTTTCCTCATTCTCGAGCACTGGCTGTGATGTGACAAGGAAAGTATTTAAGGTCACTATTTTGTTCCTAAATATATAGGGTACTTGTAACAAGAAAGCAATGGAAATTCGTGGCTATTAAAGAAATTTAACTTTCAATGGACATCACGGAAGAATTAAATAATACTTTTTAGGCACACAAGTAAACAATATATTAACCTAATAGGCGAGGAGTTGCTGGGAAATTTTACATGAAGGATTAACATCTGAATGGAAATTGAAAACCGCTTGGGAAAGCATCCCTTAAGTTTCCCATTATGGAATCGAGTTCACTTCCTCCCTATCCACACCGTAGCTGCAATATCACTGGGCCGCGGAGTACATAAGAATACAGAGGTGAAATAGCCTCTAATTCCACGAACTCTAGCCGCACACGCTATCAAAATGGCGTCACTTGCTACCAACATGTCAGGACGCCGTTTGCCAATGAGCACCTATAGTCAACTCATGGTTACTTTCATATTTTCTGAAGCCCTACTCATATTCCACCGTCAAGCTATTCCTCCGCCTCATGCAAGCAAAGAGACAGCGCACCGCATTCGTGCGCATTCACTCAAATAATATCTTGCATTGGAACTATTTCTTACATAGCATTACCAATACATCTATATTCTATCGGTTTTTGTTCATATTCATTACAAATTAAATATTGTAATTTTTAAATAAAATTTACGCGAAAGTTTAATTTAACGAAAAATAAAATACATTCATGTCAACATATAAATAAAACTATTGTGATACATGAAATATTTAGCAAATAACAAAACACGCGATACATAGAGTGATTTTTCAAATGTTTGATTCAAAAGTGTGAAGATACCGCGAATGGAGTATAGTAACTTTCTAGCCGGCAGCCCCAGACGTAAGGGAACATTTCGAAGTACGCATTAGCCAATCGGACATAAGGCCCACTTCCAGAGCCCCACGCAACCAATCAGCGAGTGGGTAGGCCCACATCAAAAGAACCATCATGCAATTCCGCCTCTGTGTACTCAAATGTAAAAATAACGTGGTCCGACAACAGGAAGTCATAGGCCAAAATAAAAATATAAGAAAATATAAGTGATGTGAGTGAAGAGACCTGAGCGGCTGTCAACATCGAGGTCTTGAGAGCCGATGAGGGTGAAGTGAGGTGAGTATGGAGCAGCGTCGGAATGAAAGGACGGGGGAAACGGGAGATCCAGGGAAAACCACTCGACCAGTGGCATCGTCCGGCACGATTCCCACACGCGAGTATCCGGTAGGCGAGTAATTCAACCACTAAACCACCGTGGCCCCCAAAATATATGGAAAATCAGTAAAAGCGAAGACTAACTTATACTCCTGTCCCCTGAATTTCCCAGAAAGGGTACAGTTGTACGTGGTTCAACTTATGGCTGATCATAAAAAATTCGACTCTGTGATTGGGCCTTTCCGACAGGCGAGCTATCATTTTGTGTCCACTACACAATAATCTCGATGCGCTGCAATCGGCTACGTGTATTGCAACCTTAAGAGTGAGAACTCTCTTGGAGACCAAGTATTTTTGCCGCCTGCCATTGCATTGTTAATACCGGCAATTAGTGTCATTGTGTGCAGCGGCACTGCTACTAAAATGACCCTACCTGCTACGTCATTGTGGTTCAGTCCTTCCAGTCATCGTCACAAGCATGGATATATGCACCTCAAACGACGCAAGGCGCCGCGGTGGTGCTGTGGTCAGACTACTCGCCTCCCGCCAAGGTGAACCGGGTTCGATTCTCGGTGGACTTACCCAGATTCGCACGTGCGAAATGTGGCGGACGTTGCCATTGGCCGGCGAGTTTTCTCTGCGTATTTATTTTTCCCCCACTTTTCCTTTTTCCTATTTACTTTTCCACCGGTACTCCCTTCACCTCACTTCATCCTCACTGGCGCTTAAGACACCGATTAAGGACGCCGCCTACTTGGAAGTGGTTGGCGCGTTTGAGGTCGAGAAGCGAGGGAGCGATAAGGGCTACGCTGCCACGCCCATCAAGTGCGTCATCACCACTAAGCTCTGAACTGGCGTGGGAAATCTGTAGCAAGGTTCAGTGCATGTACTTATGTATGTATATAACGCGTATATTTTAAGAGTCTTTGTAAAGACAGTTTTAGCTATGCTGTAATGATCTGAAATGGTTTTTATAATGTCCGGGGTGTCTTGAAAGTAATCGACAGCTAAAGTCTGGAGTGTGTGTTCTTTTCGTAGTTCAGCACATTTGACGTACTTTTAACAGTTTCGTGTAAACACGTGTATTAAAAACACTATGCAATGCAGTTCGAGCGCAAGGTAGGCGGGCCTAGTGAGGGGCATGTTTGTGTGAGCTAGACAGAATTCGGTGAAGCGCTACGGTCGACGCCGAGCTGCGTATGTAGAGCGGTGTCGTCTCTATGCGCAAGGTGTTCAACTGGCGTGCAGTATTTCCGTCGGCTACTTGCATGAACGTGACTTAAGCAATGACCCTATAATTCTACTGGATGCTACTCTGTAACTAAGTCCAGTGAATGGCTCTATCGTAGTTTCACATGTATCTGGTTCGTATATTTTGATATACAGCAGTCCGGAAAAGCCATTTATAGGTATGTTGCAGAATTCGAACATAATGTTACCAATGTGGTTGATGTCTTGAAAGTACCACTCCGTCATCGTTTGGAATCTGCTTCATTTTCGTAGGTAAAGCTATTGGGGACACGTTTAATACTTTCAGTCAGAAAACGCTTTGTCCGAACACGCCGCAACGCATTTCAAGCACTAGGTAGGCGATCACTTCAAGGCTAAGCTTCAAGCAATTTGCAGAAATTCCTAGTTTTCGCGTCATAAGTTCGGATTCATAGTAATTGCTGTCACTTCACGATTATAGAATATTTACATTCTACAAGTTGTTTAATGTTATCTGTTAGTTGTAAAAAGTCAGGATTGTTATCTATATCTTATCAATAAGTTCCTGCCTTTTTTGAAAGCAGGAAATAACACACAGAAAAAAATATTTGATACAGACGTATTGCAAAACCAGTAAATTGTAAATTTTCTATACTCAAACGTTTCCAATAATACATCTGAAACTGAAATTATGACACGAAAACGAAGAATTTCTGCATATCGGGTGAAGTCGAGCCTTAAGGGGCGAACGAAACACCTCAACTTAACTCGGACGTCGTTAGTTGTCCTTCTACAAGAGAAGCTGTTGTTATGGGTCCATTGCAACGACTTCAAGACTGCCACCTGTGCTTTTAAAAGAGTATTCGAATATGTATATTTTCAAAATGGCATATTATTACTCATGGGAATGAGACTCTGCTTAGAACAGTGCACTTCTTAGCAGTGTGTGCACTTACAAACTTAGATCTGTGTCATGGCTAAGAGCCCTACATAAAATACAATTAGGCCTATTTTATATTTAAACAGCAGTAATCAAAACTGAGCCAACAATTTAAATATAAAATTAAAGGGATGTCGACTTATAGGTTTGTGTGTGTAACTAAGTAAGTACAATAAAAATAACAGCTGTGAGCCACTCGCCCGTTCGGGCAGACATGGCGCTGTGGGCTCAGTAGGGGAGCTGTATGCGAAGAAGTTTGGATAGCGGAAGTGACTGACAGCTGGCTTGGGACTTCAGACCATGTCGTTCTCGAGTTAACTTCTTGATATTCCCTCCGGTTTTCAGCCCCCCCCCCAACCACATCGATTCGGTAGCGAAGCCAAGACATACAGTTATACGGGATGTTTCGCAATTGCGTGGACAAACCCCGCCCAAGTATTAGTCACGAAAAAATAATGCAATACACGCATCCTACAAATTGTCTAAAGTGCGTCCCAAATGCGTACCTACTTGAAGCATAATGACGAGCACATTTTACAAAAAGTATGTGCAATCGAACCATGAGCTCTGGATAATGTGTGATTGGAGAAAGATCAGCGACAAATGTCGTAACGTAATGTTACATGATAAGCCTGAGGGGGGTATCTGAGTTCGTGAGGGATGGAGGTCTTAATAAATATAAAAGATCTAAATTTGATTTATGATTTATTCACACAGCTATTAATTACAGCATTAAATTATTTGTCTTCAATAGTACTCTTTTAATTAAACAATGACCACAATATATGTCTATTTCAACTCTATTTAACGTCCTTAATGTCTCTGTTTGGTAAGTGTCAATTAACTGATACTCATCATTACTACGTGTTCAGTATATATGTTGCCATAATTAGTAATGTATTTCACTAACGCATCTACTACAATAGTCCAGCCTGCCAGCCGCACCCTTCACTGCTTGATACTCGCAGTAGCAGATTTCCCTTCCGCTGGTCACTTCTCTCGCCGCTATTTTTCTATCACTTGGAACTCAGCCACTCATACATTCAACAAAAACTACAACTGTCAGGCTCGGAGGCTTGTCACACTTTTATATCGGTCACCCTGACCATCCGGAAGGTTAAACGCACCCCGAGTCACGCTGAGAGAACGAGGCCAGTAATCCACAGCAATATTCAGATAAACGCAGAAATCCTATCCGCCGAAGGTCAGGAGCCGCAAGCCGACAAAGATTCATCGCGGCAGAATGCCTCCATAACTCAAAATGCTAGTAGGATTATGGCTCAATTGCCATTCAAACATTCCTCAGTAACTCGCCGCCAAGTTATCATATCGCTACTCTGTTCTTCTCTTCAACCCGTTCGCGCGGGATGTGAAGCAGCGAACACGTAACACTGTCCCCTCCTCAAGTCTGTTTATCCCGAACAGACATTGCAACATCCGGACCATCGTAGTGTGCCAGTCGGTCGATGTGCCAACCTTCGGCTTCACCCGAGAGCCTTGGATGACAAATACGAAATACCAAATCATTGATATTATTCAGAATCCTGTAGGGGCCTAGCTAACATTTCTGTTGCTTTGAGCAATACCCTTTTCTCCTGTGTGGGCTGTAAAGCCACACCAGTTGTCCTTGAAATACCTCACCCAATAATCTCCTATCATACCGCGTCTTCATCCTGTCACTATTTATTCTGAGGTGCTGTTGAGCGAAATCATAAATGCAAACTAGTCTGTTATGTAATTCGCTGGCATAATCAGGGGCTGCAACTTCTTCTGTCGGTCAGCCAAAGAGCAGGTCACTAGGAAGGCGTAGCTCTCTGATGGTGTTACCCCTGTGGACTCGTGAACTGCTGAGCGGTAAGCAAGAAGAAACAATGGCACCTTCCAATCCTAGTCCCTTTGGTTATCTGCCACAAAGATCGACAGGTATTGCTCAAGAGTGCGGTTGAGCCTCTTGACAATTCCATTNAGTCCCTTTGGTTATCTGCCACAAAGATCGACAGGTATTGCTCAAGAGTGCGGTTGAGCCTCTTGACAATTCCATTCGACTGAGGGTGTAAGGCTGTAGTCCTAAACTTCTTCATCCCCAGAATTTTTGTTACCTCCTGGAAGACAGCAGTTTCAAAGTTTCTTCCCTTATCAGAATGAAGTTCTAGTGGCACCCCAAAACCTCGAGAAGACATGCTTTATGAGTGCATCGGCCACAGCACAGCTTCCTGGTTCGGGAGGGGTATGACCTCAGGCCACTTAGTAAAGTAACCTTGGGCCACCAGGAGATACCGATTACCTCTCTTTGTGACAGGCAAGGGGCGCAGAATATCTACTACCATCCTCTCGAATGAGGCTCCGACATTGTATTTCTGGAGGTATANGTGACAGGCAAGGGGCGCAGAATATCTACTACCATCCTCTCGAATGAGGCTCCGACATTGTATTTCTGGAGGTATATTTGTCCGTCGTACATTCGGCACCACTTCGGAACATCCTCCCGACAATGAAGCCAGAAGAATCTCAGTCTATCTCTGTCAAGGGTCTTATTAACACCAAAGTGCCTACTGGTTGCCGAATTACACAGTTCCTTTAAGACTTCTGGAACCCTGCATTCTGAAAGGACCAACTGTAAATGTGTGTTTTTTCCATCATTGCTTTCCCGGTTTCTGTAAAGTACACCATTCTTCAGTACGAGGGATTTCCATTTTTCCCAGTATGCTTTGATTGATGGGCTCAGGCTAGATATCTCTTCCCATTTTGGCAGACAGCCAGTTTCTTTCCACTTTAATAATGGCTGCAAAGTTGGATCATTCAGCTGATCTTTCCTTATAACCTCACCACTCCAGGTAGGTGACTCATTACAAGATAAACAAACTTGAATTGTTTTCCACCGCACCTTCAGCGATTCACCACTCTTTTATTCTTGGCATTCGCAATGGTGACAAAATGGCTCACATAGCCTCCTAGAGAGTGGGTCTGCGTTACTCTGAAGGTGTCCAGATCTGTACTGTATTTTAAAGTCATATTCTTTGAATCTGCTGTATCCACCGGGCTATTTGACCTTCGGGGTTCTTGAAATTTAGTAGCCAGCGTAATGAAGCAAAGTCAGTTCTTAGAATAAAATGTCTGCTGTAAAGGTAGGCGTGGAAGTGTGAAATTGCCTTCACCATGGGAAGAAACTCCCTGAGTGTAACACAGTAATTTCTCTCAGGCTTATGCAATACCTTACTGAAGTACGTATTATAGTGGTCTTTCCTTCCCATATCAAACCCAAGATAACAGCTCCAATGCCTACATCAATAGCATCAGTGTCCAAAATGAACATACCCTCACTTTTNCCAATGCCTACATCAATAGCATCAGTGTCCAAAATGAACATACCCTCACTTTTCGGGAAACCCAGGACTGGTGGAGATGTCAGAATTTTCGTTAGTGTACTAAAAGCATTTTCACACTCAGTGGTCCAATGAAATCTTCTTTTCGCCTCAGTCAGTTCGTGTAGTGGCTTGGAGATCGTGGCGAACATAGGTACAAATCAACAGTAATAGGAACCTAATCCCAGAAAACTCTGCACTTCAGTTTTGTCAGTTGGTGTCGGCCAATTTCTTATTGCTTTGGTCTTCTCAGGGTCTGTTTCGATTCCATGGGCTGACCCTACATGTCCCAAGAAATTTATTTTATTTTGGAACAGGTGGCACTTCTTAGGAACTAGTTTCAAGTTGGCTGCAGCCACTTTCCTGAATACAGAGTCTAAGCATAATAGGTACTTCTAAATTGTCCTTGCTGCCACAACTATGTCATCTAGGTAAACCTTACAGATATCTAAAGTCAAAACTTTATCTATCAGGCGTTCGAAGGTAGCANGTATCGGCAATATCGGTAAGTTTGTATCGGCAATATCGGAAAAGGCCCAAAAACCATATCGGCTCACCTCTAATAGGAACCTTATCCCAGAAAACTCTGCACTTCAGTTTTGTCAGTTGGTGTCAGCCAATTTCTTATTGCTTTGGTCTTCTCAGGGTCTGTTTCGATTCCATGGGCTGACCCTACATGTCCCAAGAAATTTATTTTATTTTGGAACAGATGGCACTTCTTAGGAACTAGAATTCAAGTTCGCTGCAGCCACTTTCCTGAATACAGAGTCTAAGCATAATAGGTACTTTTAAATTGTCCTTGCTGACACAACTATGTCATCTAGGTAAACCTTACAGATATCTAAAGTCAAAACTTTATCTATCAGGCGTTCGAAGGTAGCAGGGGCATTACATAGCCCAAAAGACATAACTTTGAACTACCAGGTTCTTTTCCCTTGAACACAAAATGCAGCCTCTGGGGTCACCTCGCACTGCCAGTACCCATTCTTCATGTCCAAAGTAGAAAACCATTGCGAACCTTCTAAGCTGGTCAATGTGTCATCTATCCTTGGAAGCGGATAAGAGTTTTTCTTTGTCACATTATTAAGCTGCCGATAATCTACACAAAACCTCAGCGAGTCATCTTTCTTCTTAACAAGTACGATGGATGACGACCACGGACTAAGTGATGGTTCTATCACATCTAACTCCCTCATTTCCCCCAGAATTTCCTCAACTGCCTCATGGGAAGGTAGTGGCAGTTGTCTTGGTGGCTGCTTTATGGACCTGCCATCTCCTTTATCAATGTGATGGCAGGTCACGTTAGTCCTTCCAGGTTCCTTCGTTCCTTCTTTTCCACTCGCTCGTGCGGGTTGCGAAGCAGCGAGCGCTTAACAGTATGTTTCCACCATCAAATCAATTCCTGGCTAAAAATAAATTGCAACCCAGGATTTGCAGAAAATTGTGACACAGAAAGTTTCTGATTTTGACATTACATATTATGAACTAACACTTTTGAATAAACAAAAAACTGTTTCTTGTGTCATTCAGCCTAAACCCAACAGTTTCCTTTTATTCTCTTTCCGTTAACTTGGTGAGTGTAAAAATTACGCATTTGTTTATCAAAGCACTTTCTTAGGTAAACATTGTTCAAACACTATATTGTTACCACGCAGCTAGCATGCGTACTTTACCACATATCTGCACTTCGGTGCCACCAGTTGCCCTAGCCACACTGGCTGATTAGTTCAGCTTCTTTCCACTTTATTGCCGCTATTTATACACTTGGCGCCACTGTACACTGTTACGACTTCTGGGATGACGTCCTATCCGCTGCTTCTTT
This sequence comes from Clitarchus hookeri, assembly GCA_002778355.1. Lineage (NCBI taxonomy): Eukaryota > Metazoa > Arthropoda > Insecta > Phasmatodea > Phasmatidae > Clitarchus > Clitarchus hookeri. Next base: position 228,071 of record NQII01001421.1, read on the forward strand.
CTATGGGTTATATCTGTGAGTCCCAAACATCTTACGCACGGGTGAAGTACTCCAAAATATCACTATTTATCGTTCTTCTCTGAGAAAGGCGTTACGAAGGATTATCCGCGATCTTTTTAAGAGCAGTGTCTGTGTTTTAAAGAGGATGATCGCAACATTATAATTTCGCAATGGTAATATAATAAGAGTGTGGCAAAGTGTGGGTGTTTAAAACCTTAGGTTCGTGTCTTGGACATGATCCCCCATAAAACTCAATAGTTTTCAATAAGTATGATAATGTTTTCGTTTTATAATCAGTATGGCAGCGTAATAAAAGCCAGAAAATTAAATAAAATACATTGAGGTGATTGGAAAATCTATTTGATAAACATCGTAAACAATAAATAACCAGCTCTCACTCTTAACCGTCCTTCAGTGACCTTCGATTCTGACTGTGTGCTAACCTTCAACATATTCTTCCAGTTACCTTCTGCAGTATACGTCTATTTTCTGAATTTATAGCTGTGAGGTGTCTCTCCGTTACGCATATGAAGGCTCTACACAATGGAACATGTTCTTCATAGTGGGCTCTGTACCGTGTGGTTACAGGTACTAAAATCTTCACAGATGCTGTAAAAGTTGAAATCATCTCCGGTTCGGCCTCCTCGNCGTCCTTCAGTGACCTTCGATTCTGACTGTGTGCTAACCTTCAACATATTCTTCCAGTTACCTTCTGCAGTATACATCTATTTTCTGAATTTATAGCTGTGAGGTGTCTCTCCGTTACGCATATGAAGGCTCTACACAATGGAACATGTTCTTCATAGTGGGCTCCGTACCGTGTGGTTACAGGTACTAAAATCTTCACAGATGCTGTAAAAGTTGAAATCATCTCCGGTTCGGCCTCCTCGNGTACCGTGTGGTTACAGGTACTAAAATCTTCACAGATGCTGTAAAAGTTGAAATCATCTCCGGTTCGGCCTCCTCGTCACCTTGGATTGACGTCATAGCAATCAAGACCGTAGATGGCTCTTGAAGCTACTGTTTAAACGTCTTTGTCTTGAACTGTCCTTACCATCATACGTTACACTATGGCTGTCTCCACCCTTTTCGTTCTAATTGGCCGTTCATCGTGTAGCTCCATGCATGAATTTAACTGTGCATTGTGTCGCTGTGTCGTTTGCAACATTCGTGCCGTTATNGTTCATCGTGTAGCTCCATGCATGAATTTAACTGTGCATTGTGTCGCTGTGTCGTTTGCAACATTCGTGCCGTTATTGCGGTGAAAGCGTGACAAGTTTTACTGTCATCCAGGTGGCATTTTTTTGGTTAATAAAATCATTACATTACCGATTTCGTCTGCATAATAGTACAGGAAAATAGAGAAGTTTGGAGCAAGGGGACCGGGGATCGGAGCATCGGAGCTGTTCGTGCTCTGTCATTCCGGTCAGCCAGTGGCCATATTGGATCCACGTGACCTTGTACTTTGACCTTGANGGAGCTGTTCGTGCTCTGTCATTCCGGTCAGCCAGTGGCCATATTGGATCCACGTGACCTTGTACTTTGACCTTGACACTGATAACCTTTGAGCTTAAAACCAAACAAAAACAAAAAAAAAAACAAAAAACCAAAATATTATTCCAAATTAATAAAAACTATTAAATTTTGTAATAAAATATTAAAGAATTTACTATTAAAAACTTAATTTTTTAAAAATTATTTAGAAAACTTACACTCCCACCACACTTCAGCTATACTCATTCCGTCTTATGCAGCCATCTTGATTTTTTCGTTTGTCAGTTTATGATACATTGCTGGAGGCCGCCATCTCGGTTTTTCGTCTGTCATTTGTTTATACATTGCTGGAGGATGCCATCTTGGTATTCATATATTTTAAACACCTAGGTAGCGCTAGTGTACTAGTCTTACTATTAATCAAGAACGGAAGTTTGAGGGGTGTTTTTGAAAGGGCACAGCGCCCCTCCCTTAAGGGATAGANCACCGACACACTGTGCAGGGCGGGTTATGTAGGTAACTACACTTTTGAGGACATGTACCGAAGTCACAAGAGACCAGCTTGCAGTAAACCTGGTACCGAGGTACTGATGAGAAATGCACTTCGCCTTTANTGTACCGAAGTCACAAGAGACCAGCTTGCAGTAAACCTGGTACCGAGGTACTGATGAGAAATGCACTTCGCCTTTACAGGTTTTTGCATGTCTAAGTATGCAATCCCAAGAGTTGAGGTACATTGTAGTGACCTGAGTTCAAGACTTGAAACCATTAAAATATTAAAAAATTAGAAAATTAATGAAATACTTGTTTTTTTATTAATCTTTCAATTAATCTCGCAATATTTCCATCAATCAGCNAAAATTAGAAAATTAATGAAATACTTGTTTTTTTATTAATCTTTCAATTAATCTCGCAATATTTCCATCAATCAGCACCACAATAAGCACTGCAATCAGCACCAAATGCACAATTATCAGCACCACGCGCACCAAAATCAGGACCACATGCACCACAATCAGCACAACGCTCACCACATTCAGCACTACATGCACAACAATTAGCACCACATGCACCACAATCAGTACAACGCTCACCACATTCAGCACCACACGCACTGCAATCAGAACCAGAATCAGCACCACATGCACAATAATCAGCATTACATGCACAACAATTAGCACCACATGCACCACAATCAGTACCCACCCACCACAATAGGCAACACATGCACCAAAATCAGATTGTCACTACAATGCAAGGAAAGTGGGTGTTTCATCCGTAGATGGAATATGAAATAGTGTGTGCGAGTTCGCCAACATGACTGCTTTTTTGTCAATAGCTCTGTCAAAACAAACGTGGATAACGTTGGAGACAAGAAAACAATTACTGTAATTTAAACAGTACAATGCACTCGAGTTAGTCAAAATATTCTAATCATGTAAAGGTTGGGTCTATTCAAAAAACAAACTAAAAAAAAAAAAAGAACACGTTTATACTAATGTGATTTCGACTTTTTTTTTTGGCGATGGGAGAAGTCAATGTTGTGTACACACGCAAATAATAAAAATCTGTCTAACTCATATTTATTCTATAGTTGCAACCTATCTATACATTCCCTCACCACGATGTGTTGCTGGCTGTTGGATTAGCATTAAAACAGCTGGCGCCTGTTTTGCCTACTGTCCTCGTCTACGTGTAGTAGCGTGCTCAGGTTTCGTTGCTGGAGGTGGGAATTCCTCACACCTGCACCCTCCAGACCGCGAAAGCGTCGTGTTACGAGTTGTGGTTAGGCCCTTAGCTGAGCGGCCTGCCTGATCACACCTTCACTTATTTATCCATGACTGGTTCGTGATCGCTGAAACTAGTTACGAAATCGCCAAACACAGAAGCCCATCCACCGGCCAGTAAACGGGGACAACGCAGCCGATATAGGACAGTGTAGTCAGTGGGCGGTGTCTTTTGTCGACGGGCCATTGGAACGAGAAGACCACTGAAGATGGGTGTGTCCGGCCGTCGACTTGCGCCATCTTAAACAGCCTCCGGAATCGTGAATAAGTTGGGGACTCTCCAATTAGGCTTTACTCAGAACGTGGCCTGTTAAATCTTTATAAAAATAATATAATTTAATATTTCAGTATATTTATATAGCTCCCCCCATTCATACTCAATCATAATTATATTGAAATAATATTGTATAACCATAATGTTATATAAACCTCTTTTATATAGTGTTAATTACATGTCTCTTATCAATAACTTGTTACGCCCCTATATCCCCGTTAAGGAATAATATCAACAAAATGTCAAAATATTAACAGTCCGCAGCCAGTTCGTTACAGCAATCCCGCTTCTGCGAACTAATGCGGCGTATTGCACGCGCCAGAAAAGAATTTGCAAAATGTCGTAATTCAATCTGTACGTCGAAAACGGACACTCCAGATGGCAGCCCAGCTAACACGACATTCTGATCTTTAGCAGCGAGACGTAGCCATTCAGATACGAAACCTNACGGGCCATTGGAACGAGAAGACCATTGAAGATGGGTGTGTCCGGCCGTCGACTTGCGCCATCTTAATCAGCCTCCGGAATCATGAATAAGTTGGGGACTCTCCAATTAGGCTTTACTCAGAACGTGGCCTGTTAAATCTTTATAAAAATAATATAATTTAATATTTCAGTATATTTATATAGCTCCCCCCATTCATACTCAATCATAATTATATTGAAATAATATTGTATAACCATAATGTTATATAAACCTCTTTTATATAGTGTTAATTACATGTCTCTTATCAATAACTTGTTACGCCCCTATATCCCCGTTAAGGAATAATATCAACAAAATGTCAAAATATTAACAGTCCGCAGCCAGTTCGTTACAGCAATCCCGCTTCTGCGAACTAATGCGGCGTATTGCACGCGCCAGAAAAGAATTTGCAAAATGTCGTAATTCAATCTGTACGTCGAAAACGGACACTCCAGATGGCAGCCCAGCTAACACGACATTCTGATCTTTAGCAGCGAGACGTAGCCATTCAGATACGAAACCTATTTCCGGAGACTCGCCCAGCCATTAAGGTGGTTGAAGGTTGAAGGAATTCTGCACGTCTGAGGCCTAAAAACGTGGGAGCGCTAGGGGCGACCGAGACATGCGCATAAACTCTCTCATCGCCTCTACGCGCGAAGTACCTAACTGGCGTGCAGTCTTGCCGTCGATAACACGCCTCTATGAGACTTTCAGAGGAGACCCTACAATTTATTACGTAATAATAATAATAATAAAGGTTTTATGCATGCCCCTATTTCTTTTTTAATGTTTTGTACGGGAATGTTCATACCTAAAAATGACCGTGTAAAGACCCGTTTGAGCCATTTTTACTATCACAAAAACATGCTTTAGAGAGAAATGGAGGAACTGGAAAACGTATACAGACAGGTAACGTTTCTTAAATGCTACTCTTAAGCAGACCTCACTCAGACACGTTGAACCTTTTTTTAATAGAACGTTTTCTGCTGGAGCTCTGCACACTGTTCGGCGGCCTACCCAGGCGGTCACCTTACGACGCTGAACGCACTACGCCGGCATAGAATAGTTTAAAATACGGAAGTAAAACAGCTGCGTGTACCGCGAACTCCAACTGCTTTTCTTCGTTATGAACACAAACATTCTAATATGAAACCCGGTCTCGTTTATAATGGCTTGCATTAAATTACAAGGCTTTCATTCCCTTCCATCCCCACATTAGTTAATGGTTTCAGATGTTTCAAATACGTAATTTGTTTTATGTGTGATGTACTCTAACTGGCAAAGAACTTGTTTCGTTATCACAACCAATGAGCAGTGACCTGCAAAATTCGCGTTATTATTAAAGGGCAGATTGAACTCCTAGTTACTGTACGTTTTACCGCATTCAGCCATTTGCCGGAAATATGCCTGTCACGCCTCGTCGAACTCTTAAGCCAATAAGATAATTAATATCAGTGGTGGAGTGGCTAATCTCTCTTAAGGAGATCAAGCAGGTAGGTGACGTTGATTAAAGTGTAGCGGCCAATGCAACCACGGACTGTGCTTGCTTGTTTATAAGGCATTGGAGTCTATCCTGTCGCCGAACGATAGCGCGAACTTTGCACGTCCCTACCAATGAGATGTCGGCGTTGTGCTCGGTGATCATTGATTTGAACCAGTCACAATACAGAGCGCTTTCCTTACGAATCAGCTACGCCTAGGGAACATCATTTGACAATGAGCCTTGTAGCGTACAGCACTGGCCAAATGTAACCTTCTTGTGCAACAGGCAAACAATGTCTACAATGGGAATGAAAGGTTTGATGGTATACCACTGACTAAACTGCAAACATTCCGATGTACTTAAAAAAAAGTAATCCATTATTTAATTATTGGGATAACTAGCATCAGATCAGACTCAAATGAAAATTTAACAGTCAGATTTATTTTCTTGTCGTGGCAGCAATAGATGTGTACTCGTTTAGTTTTACTCAACTTTGCCAAACAGTTGCATGCGATAATTATATATATTTACAAACTCTGACATGAAACTCTTAATCTCCACATCAGCCACCATTTGCTGGAAGCAATGCANCGTATACTCGTTTAGTTTTACTCAACTTTGCCACCAAACAGTTGCATGCAATAATTATATATATTTACAAACTCTGACATGAAACTCTTAATCTCCACATCAGCCACCATTTGCTGGAAGCAATGCAACAAGAACAAATTATTAAAGCGCCCTTGACATATCGTAGTTCGTAAATAATTTTTTTATTTCCAGGGCACTTAAAAGGGCCGTTCAGCAGTAGCTGATAAGACATGAATAAGCAGGAGCAAGCGAAGCAATCCTTGAGCATACGCGAACAAACAACGTATTTCAAGTTCCGTTCCTTTAACTCTCACACTACGGGTGCCACAGTACTCGAACCTGGATCTAGGTAGTGTAACATTACCAGCTGGCGACTTCATTTGTCAAGGTCGATATTTCCTTCCTTCAAATCTGCATTCACTTCTTCACTCTATTCTCTACGCAGGGCTTTTTCAAGTGTACAGTATTTCTCGAACTTTGGTTGTTTAAATATGTTCTCAACTACTTCTGTTACACTACAGAACTCCATAGTATACTTTTATACACAATTCTTTCATTGTAGCAAATTGATCGCTTTTTGCCGTATTTGTTGTATGCTGCATGCATAAAGGTGAATTATTGTGTCAAGGAAGTGCGGAAGAATTAGGTCAATTTCACTAATTTTCGATCCCATATTGGTCCATAATTCATGAAGTTGTCTTCAGTACACTTGCGTGGCTGTCAGATATTCCAATTTTGTAAGTACGGCTCCTTTGGTACCACAAACAAATTTATTTTGCACATTGTCATCAAAACCGACAGTCACACATGAAATGTGTTTCTGCTTTTGAAATCTGCGCGATTAATCCCCGAGCTTTAGAAGATACTTCTCAGCGTCCAGCAATTTCTCCGAATAACTCTAACAGCAATTGATATGATTAATAATACTACAGGATATTTGTAGCAATTACGAACATTTTTTCCCCTCTTTCCCTCTCTTGACTCCTCATCAAATATTCGGAGGGGGAGGGGAATATAATGAAATAGTGTGCTCGTGTGATACGTGAATGTTGTACTAACACACGAGTGACATTGTTTCGCAAAGTGACAATGAAACTAATAGAGATGCATTGAGTAGCTACCTCAGACTACATTGGAGCATTAAAACAAGAGGAGATATCATTCAAGACCTGTTTTCCGGAACATTGGCAGTTTTACTTCTGATGTTTCTGAAGCGGATGATGTGTTTGTTAAGCAAGTTTCTCAAGCTCAAGAAAGTTATGGTCTGATTTATTTTTTTTATATAGATTTGATATTCAAGGTATGACAACTAATCCTGGTAGTGGACTGTTAAATATGTGTTTTTATCGTCGTTCTCACAATAATCCTGGTGTTGCTGTTAAAATATCTTAAGAAAATTTGGGGATGGAAATGACATTTCTCGGGCTTTCACGTGATGCTGAATCATGATAGCATTATTTTATAAATTCGAGAAATTTTAATTTACTGCATAGTATCAACGAAGGCAGTTAATCACTCAAATATTTGTATATAGGTATATAACGCGAATAATATAGAGAATTACAAGTATATACATTAATGTAAATTGCTGACACAAAACTCACGGCACTGTAAAGTGCAGTGCTGCCACACAGCGGAAGAAAATACGGCGCTAGATCCTCAACTTTGTTGCGTAGTGTGCTGCCATCTATGCGGTTGTAAATAAACTCAACGACGTAGTTTTTAAACACACAACAGGCAGCGTGAATATACACTCTACACTAGAGTTCTGACACTCACACCGACGTCTTTTCTAAAACACAAAAAAGAGCATTGGTTTTTTTTCTGTCAGAAAATGACATGTTTTCTTGCCTACGCTAAAATACAGTAAATTCGCGTGGACTATCTGACAGTAACATTATTGTGCTTGTAATTTGAACAGTAAATATTTTTAGTCAACATACCGAACTGCAGATAAGTAAACGAATTTATTTAATAAGATAAAATTTGCAAATCATCTCCCCCAGGATATTTATTTACCAAGAGATGCGTACACTCCCAAACATTGGTTTTACAAGTAATATTATTTCTTTACTAGGTACTTCCGTAAGTTCAAACCATTACAGGAATATTTATTTTATTACGTGTATGCATATTGCAAATCAAACCTTTTTCTGAAGGAAGGAAGCTTTTTTTTCTTTTAGTGAACTCAAGACTTTTGAAGATCTGGTACAAATACTATGATATGACATTTGATTGAAATATAAAAACATGCATTTCGTTTGTAAATATTTAAGATTAAAACTAATAATAGTGGAAATATATTAGGTTAAAATATTCGAAACCAATACAAATGGGTATAAGTAATTTTTAGTCATACATTTTTAAAAGTATTATGTTAGGTGATGTAAGTTACTGTAGCAATAATAGCTTCACACATTTGTCTAGGCTAGAATATAAAACAAATTAAAGAACACCTATTATTTAGTTTAATTATATTTCAGGGGAGAAATTACTTTCCCTGGCTGGAAAATAATTTTTCTTACTTTGGCCAAGAAAAACATTTTATGAGAAGAGGGGGCTCCCTAGCAACAATCCCCCCCCTCTTCCGACACCAAGGTTGATTCGCGCACTGCTATATTGTCATAGAAAGTATATAATTGTAAACTTGTTTTTTTCTTTGTGTATTATAAGAATTTTTAATAAAGCTTCTTTAAAGTAGCGTTCTTGTCATTCTCCCGTAAACGTTAGGATAGAAATGTTTGTAACTACGCACGAAACCTTTTACAATTATTTATGGTGGAACAATTGTTAAAGTTCTAACTGTGTAATTCAGAAGTTTTCACTAGTCAGATTTCAGGACTGTGGTTTTCTTAACGCGCTTCATTATTCCCTGAAATGACATTTTAAAGCCTTCTTAGAACACGTTTTTTTTGTACACCGTAATTTACGGGATAAAAAATGTTAAGTACTTAATTCACGTTACTTAACTTTAGTGAGGACATCTAAAAATCAAATGTATATTTTTCTGGTTTTGCTACAGTTTTGCTCTTAGGTAGGCTATTAGTAAGTATCTTATGAATCAATGTTCAGTCACTGGAATGATTNTCTTTTAGTGAACTCAAGACTTTTGAAGATCTGGTACAAATACTATGCTATGACATTTGATTGAAATATAAAAACATGCATTTCGTTTGTAAATATTTAAGATTAAAACTAATAATAGTGAAAATATATTAGGTTAAAATATTCGAAACCAATACAAATGGGTAACGCGCTTCATTATTCCCTGAAATGACATTTTAAAGCCTTCTTAGAACACGTTTTTTTGTACACCGTAATTTACGGGATAAAAAATGTTAAGTACTTAATTCACGTTACTTAACTTTAGCGAGGACATCTAAAAATCAAATGTATATTTTTCAGGTTTTGCTACAGTTTTGCTCTTAGGTAGGCTATTAGTAAGTATCTTATGAATCAATGTTCAGTCACTGGAATGATTGATAGCATTCTTTGCTTCAAATGGCTCATTTTTAACTGTTGTACAGTCAAATTCCACTAATTTAAAGCTAAATTCACTAATTTTACTTTAGAGTGTCCGTGATGAATAAGATTAACTTTTAGTACATACTTATAATTAAGAACGAACTGTGCTAACTTCAGTCCATTCTCCGAGATAATAACACTGCGCAGGTTTCAATGAATAATACACCGGAGTGTTTGTTCCTGTACGTTACTTAAAGGCAACATATCCAAGAAATCGCTTTTTTTTTTTCAAAGCAAAAAGATATTGCACGAAATAGTTTGATGAAGATTACAACACGTCAAATGTCACAGACTGTCGTGTCAGCGACGGACAAACGGACAGAATTATTGGTTGTTGCTCGTAACGTGATCTGCGGACGGAGACGGTCAGATTGGCGCAACGGATTATTTGTGTTTCCGTCTATCACATACACAGAATACCGATGTGAATAATGTACAGCATTTAAAAGGAGGATATTAAAGATTTTAGTAAAAAAGTAGCCATTGCAGAAAGCCATACACATCTTAAGTTTTCCTGTTTATGTACCTACCATAACGTGATGCACGAAACGAAGACAAAGTTTAGAATTAAATGGCAATATCTACTATTACAATTTAAAAATGACACAAGTTACAAATAATCACTAACATAACAACTAAATTTGCATAGACTCTCTGATAATAAAACAATTAAAATGCTAGTAACTAAGAAATTCCTTAATTTCATTTGTCGAGTATTTTGGCAGTTTGATAAGAGAAATTATACATTTTCAGACTGGTTTATAACAAAACATACAGACGTACTACACTTAAAAGATGCAACAATTGTAAATGTAAATCATGTATTTTATGTTTATGTGAACATCATTTTGGGATATTTTGAACTACTACTTCCATACAGTACGTAGGCCTGGTCTTCATGTAGATAAATAAATTTACAAACATTAAAAAAATAACAAAATAAGTAAGATAATATAAATTAATAATTTATTAATTACAAAAAGTACCTTTCCGCGCGCTATACGTTAGCTAAAATTTTGTCAACATAATGCCAAAATTCTTGCAATACAACAGATTAATCTTAGCAGCCTCCAGCAGACGAATTATATAACGTGTCCCTGAAAAAAACATTGCATAATTTGTGAGGTTCTAAGGTTTGGCAAACAAGGTACAAATGTATATGTGACGTTTGAACTGATGCGAATAATAAGAAAGCAATGAGCGCCGGAAATTAATAATTTTAATGCCTGCTGACAAAAAAACACTGCACCCTTTTAAAATTAGTTCTTGAGAACGGTTNTGCGCAGGTTTCAATGAATAATACACCGGAGTGTTTGTTCCTGTACGTTACTTAAAGGCAACATATCCAAGAAATAGCTTTTTTTTTTCAAAGCAAAAAGATATTGCACGAAATAGTTTGATGAAGATTACAACACGTCAAATGTCACAGACTGTCGTGTCAGCGACGGACAAACGGACAGAATTATTGGTTGTTGCTCGTAACGTGATCTGCGTACGGAGACGGTCAGATTGGCGCAACAGATTATTTGTGTTTCCGTCTATCACATACACAGAATACCGATGTGAATAATGTACAGCATTTAAAAGGAGGATATTAAAGATTTTAGTAAAAAAGTAGCCATTGCAGAAAGCCATACACATCTTAAGTTTTCCTGTTTATGTACCTACCATAACGTGATGCACGAAACGAAGACAAAGTTTAGAATTAAATGGCAATATCTACTATTACAATTTAAAAATGACACAAGTTACAAATAATCACTAACATAACAACTAAATTTGCATAGACTCTCTGATAATAAAACAATTAAAATGCTAGTAACTAAGAAATTCCTTAATTTCATTTGTCGAGTATTTTGGCAGTTGGATAAGAGAAATTATACATTTTCAGACTGGTTTATAACAAAACATACAGACGTACTACACTTAAAAGATGCAACAATTGTAAATGTAAATCATGTATTTTATGTTTATGTGAACATCATTTTGGGATATTTTGAACTACTACTTCCATACAGTACGTAGGCCTGGTCTTCATGTAGATAAATAAATTTACAAACATTAAAAAAATAACAAAATAAGTAAGATAATATAAATTAATAATTTACTAATTACAAAAAAGTACCTTTCCGCGTGCTATACGTGAGGTAAAATGTTGTCAACATAATGCCAAAATTCTTGCAATACAACAGATAAATCTTAGCAGCCTCCAGCAGACAAATTATATAACGTGTCCCTGAAAACACATTGCATAATTTGTGAGGTGATAAGGTTTGGCAAACAAGGTACAAATGTATATGTGACGTTTGAACTGAAGCGAATAATAAGAAAGCAATGAGGGCCGGAAATTAATAATTTTAATGCCTGCTGACAAAAAAACACTGCACCCTTTTAAAATTAGTTCTTGAGAACGGTTNGCCGGAAATTAATAATTTTAATGCCTGCTGACAAAAAAACACTGCACCCTTTTAAAATTAGTTCTTGAGAACGGTTAGGCTGACAGCATTTCACTAAGGCGACCATGTTTGTTTATTTGTAGTACATGTTGACTCAAGCATTAAAACCAGAGACCAGTAACAAGAGGTTTCAATTTTTTTTTGCAATGATAATATCGAATACCGAAGTTCATTTATCAACGCTGTGCCTACTGAAACTATTTGCATGTCTGAGCCACAGAAGTAAGGACGAAATAAGGATTCAATAGTTTCGTTAAAAAAAACCGCATTTCAATCATGCTGCAACGTACTTGAAGTGACAGGTAGGCGATCACCTTAATAGATTATCGAGCGTGTATCAACTGAACATTTCCCACAAATGTGTTAGCTTCACAACACACCGATATTTTTTAGTTAGGAGGATTTTAATAATTTATTTTCAGGTCCCATTTTCTTCCTTAATAGCCAATTCAGGCCAGATGTAAGCTGTTTCAAAATGACTACCCTGTTTCCAAATGATCGTAACTTTGTAATGAATATCGCTACAGAAACCACATTTTGCCCAGAAATGCACATAAAGATAAGTTTTATTGCAGGCGATTTGTTTATTTGTCATGTTAACATGGATTGTGTTTCAGGTTACAACTCCGCACAGCTGCTGTTGAGTCAGTAAATTGGTGTCAGTGCAGGAAAAAGCACAGTATGTTGTGTGGCTGACTGAGTTCGATTCGCCAACCATAGTGCAAGGAAATTTCAGAACTAAGTATGCGAAACAGACGCCGGATGTCTATCTGCGAATACCACGTTTCGCCATATTGCAGAAAATTGAAGTTTTTTTGAAGCAAACAGAACTTTCTGATGAAGACATGCTTAATTTGTGAGTGTTGTTAGTATAGGCTGTTCACGGTAAAATCAGCACTTTTGAAAGCCCTGCTTAAGATTTACTTGTATGCATGTTGTGTATTATACCACCTTATGTAAAATTAACATTGTCATGGACCTCATCACTTAATTCATGCGTCGGTCAGGAGAAACTGTGGGATTATTGTTAAAGTAAATATGTTAGAAATCTGGTAAATTTTACACTTCGATGCATTAAAAAAACACAAAGCGAAAGAAATAATTTAAGTTAACAAAAATGGTAACCTAAAACATTTATTCAACGTTGACGTGTGACATCTTTTGGAATAGAAACCTCGCTGACCCCCTTTGCGAGCGCCTCTCAGTCGACACGTGCCACGAGGCAGGTGGCGGATCGCAGTTACAGGTGTCCTGCGGCTTAGGCCTTCCCTACCACCCTCCCACCCCCCTACGCCTCTAGCAAGCCCGCGAGATCTGTTGAGCGCAGAGGTTTCACGTGATAGAGAAACGCAGTTCGCATAAATTCAGAAAATACGCACCGCGGAAGAAACAGCTGACAAGCTGGATAATGGTGCCGAGAACACCCCCCTCCCCCCTTAGCTAACCACAGGACAATGTGGAAATGCAACAGGAAATAGCTGACAGAGCAAGCTAGGAGCAAGGTGCTACCCCCGCCCCCAACCTTCAGGAACCTGGGCAAGGGTTTTGAAAGGCATTGTTCTGCGTTATACCACCTCACCTCCTCCCCTAATAAAAGAGACACATGCCGACACTGAAGGAGGGAGGCTGGCATGCATAAAAACCCCTTTACTTGAGAAGTGGGGTCATCAGTTGATTATTACCGCCCAGAGTAGTCAGTCAGTTGAAGATCGCCGAGCAGAGAGTTAGGCCAGCCACGCCAGTGCGGCCAGGGGGGACGTCAGATACGTCAGTAGAGCAGCAACCACAGTGAGACGACACATTGTGCGGGCCTGTTTCCAAGGCCACCCCACACCGCCGGAACTCATCCCCTGCTGACATCATACCAGCACCCACAGCTGAGATAAGTATACAGTACGCCGTCCAGAGAAGCCCCCCTACACCACGAAGTCGGAAACAGTTAATACGAGTAGTCAAATTAGGTACCACCCCTCGGAAGTGCTGCTGTATTTTATTTGTGTTAAATTCGAGACAATATATTCGTCCTTCAAAATGAAACAGTAAAGGACTACATTATTGCAAACCCCTTAACCTTCAGGCATCATATAGTCTATGCCAGGAGGACGTAACTACGATGCTATAAGTCACCCTGTCTTCTACAGTGACGTAGCATCAACGTTATGATATGGAAGTACTTTCCATCCATCGTTACCAACTTTACTGGGCGCATGTCACTCAGTGCACCCGTTAAAATATATTCAGGTAGGGGCAGTGACTTTTTTCTAAGGTTGATTTCAAAAGTTATCACTTTATCATGAAGAGTCTTTAAGCTTAATGCAAGCATTTGAGGACAGGAAAGCCGCAAATTATTCAAGTGGTTCAGAATCCTCTGGTTTCAAATGGTATACAATTTGAACCTTTTTTGCACACAATTTCAGGCGATTGCATAATACTATGTGCACTGTAGTCTTCGACATCTGGAGCTGACGTGATGCTTGTTGCAATGCATTTGGAGATCTGCTAAAGGCTGTGCAAATGTTCTCCACTGTTTGTTCATATGTGAACGGCCGCCCGTTGATTTTTCCTTTTTCAACTGTGGTTATAGTCAGAAGCTTTCCCATCTATCTATGGCTTTATCAAAATGATATCAGGCGGCTGATTCCCGTACTTGGTTCTGAAATTTCGTTGCACCTTGGTTGGCGATTTCATCTCAGCCAGCCACACAACATGCTGTGCATTTTCTTAAACTGACACCGCTTTAATAATTTAGCAGTAGCGGTGCGTGGCGTAAATGTAACCTGAAACATAATCATACGAACATGACAAGTAAAACAAATCGCCTGTAAAAAAACTTTGTGGTTATATGTATTGACGCTATTCCCCACCTGTGGGTAATAGGATCTCAGTTAATGTTAAATGGCACAGACTATAAGGTGCCTTGAAGGTTGAGGGTATATAAAACGATGACTTCATCACGTCTTGGTTTTAACAGGTTTATTTGATGGGAATTCATACACACATTCCCGGCATTTTTGCGTGAAGTACACATACTTTCTCGGCCCTGCAAGCTCTTGGCCTGAAGGACTAATTACAGTGTTCTGGCTAACGTTTCCAATACTGTAGGGGCATTAGGTAACAGGACACTTCCCTGAGTGACGATGTTGTTACTTAACTGTACTTGTTGCGGGGTAGTTATTTCGGCAGTAGTTGGGTCTGGTGAGTTGGGTGGCCCGGTTACAGGCCCCCTATGACTGGCTGTTGTTGGTGGCGTGCTGCACTCAGCTGGCTTCCTCTCGACGTGGCGCTCCTCGTTGAGGCTCACCACTCGACTCCCGTTCGTGGCGTAGGGTTGTAACTGACTGATTACCTCCCTACCACGTCCCGGCGAGGGACCCTTGGTGGGCCCCCACCCTGGCTCTTGGCACGGGGTTGCTAAATGGCCTACTCCCACTTGCTCGACGTGGCACTCATCGTTGAAGCTCACCACTCGACTCCGCCTTCTCGGTGCGGGATTGTAACTGACTCGGCTGATGTCCGTGCTCCGGCTCCCAATGCCTAACACCATATGCGTCCCGGTTTGGCAGTACGACTGTTCTAGCTGAACTGACTCTGGTCCAGCGCCTCGTGGTGCGGAAGATTACTGGTTGTTAGTCCCGATATGGCTGACCCCTTAACACTGTCTCTGGTTGCCTCTGCCGGGGCCCAAACCCCGTGGTCTCTCGGCGTCCCGACGGACTTCCTCTCTCGGCGCGCACTTCTAACTGAACGGGTCGACTTCTCTCACGTAACTGACGATGTAACTGATGCGACTGACTCACTCTTGGCGGGGGTCCGATCTCCCCGGCCTCGGTTAACTGCTGCACGGACTTTCTCTCTCAGCACGCGATTCTAACTGATCCGGTTCCACTACCTGACTGACCTGACTGACTGATCTGACTGATTTGACTGACCCCGTCCTTGTCTCTAAAACGGTATTTAAACTATCTGGGTGCGCTCCCTAGATTCATACATGTGCCTCCCTTGTTGGGAGAGGGGGGGGGGAGGAAGGCTTTGAACAATGAACACTTCATCCACGCATTGGCCTTTTGTTGGTGGCGCGAGCAGGGGGTGGTGTGGGCCAGTTTCCCCTGCCATATGCTGTAAACTTATTCGCGGTGCGTATCACCCTTCAGCACGTGTTTTAATTTCTCTCGTAGGCTGAAATCGCCTGCATATCTCGTCATTTCTTAGGCGTGTACAAGTTTCACTCGTTTTGCTAGGGGTGGGGCAGAGGCCCATGTGCGTAAAGTTCTACCCCACCTAGGCTTGACCTCGACACGCATTAATGGGTAACATGTGTCGT
>NQII01001421.1:244620-259057 GCA_002778355.1 Clitarchus hookeri
GGAATGTGACAGCGCCGCTTCTAATGCATACTTCCAATATGCATTATGCATCAGCATTTCTGAACCGAATCTGTTTTCTGTAACGATATTCATTACAAAGGTATAATATTTAAATGAGGGTAATAATTTTGGAACATTCTGTAGTATAAAACAATTTTGTACCTAATTTTGTCTAACTGACCACCACACTAAGTTCACAACACATAATCAGGAATGTGCATGTTGTAATATCTATTCACTCAGAACTACCCATGACCGCGTGCGTCTTATTATATGCCCACGTCGTATTCGGGAGGTCATGAGTTCGCTCACTACTGGATGCTCAAAAGGTTGTTTCATCTAGGTGGTGTTTCATCCCTATTCACTTCGTACACATAAGATTTCCCTCCGGATTATCCTCTTCGCATTAAGGAAATGCAAATAGTTATTATTCTTCCCCGGGCAGGGATTCTTGCCTACGTAGTGTGGCGGGCAGTGCCGTAGTGTGAGGGTCTTCTCAGAGTATTCCCTTTTCCTGCACCGTCATCATTCCGCCGCTGCTCCTCTCTTGTCTTACCTCGCCTCAGCAGGGTAGACGAAGTCGCTCGGGAATGTCAGCTTGAAACTACCCGCGGTGATCGGGCGTATCTCGATCCCCCTGGGACCGCGGTGATGCGGTGGTTATACTACTCGCCTCCCACATAGGTGAACCAGATTCGATACCCGGCGGGTTGCTCCCGAATTTTCGCATGTGGGAATCGTGCTTGACTATGCTGCTGGTCGGTGGGTTTTCTCGGGGATCTCCCGTTTCCCCTGCCCTTACATTCCAGCGCTGATCCAATCTCACATCACTTCACCTTCATCGGCTCTCAAGACCTCGATGTTAAGAACCGCCTCAAACTCTCCGCTCTCCACTCGACCTCACTGCCCATTGGGGTGGGGGTCCATATTAATAATGGCCTAATAGACTGGTGCCAGTTAAGCAAAGTCTTATACATCATGTCATGACCTCACTTCAGCGATTCTTTCGGGCTGTGGCCGAAACAACAGGTAGAGTAGGGCAGTCGGCTCAGGTCAATCCTCATCTCATCCATGTAGACCTTGCATGAAGGCGGGAGCAAAGTGCAGATTAGTATCATTATTATAAGCTGTTAATCGTTAATTGAGCACTTTTGTAAGACCAAAGACGTACTTAATATATTCTGCCGTCTGTAAATTGAACATAGGCAGTGATCGAATTGATATTTTAGTAATTTAGTGACTACTTATCTCGTATGCTTCAGCTGGAACCGCGTCAATAGTCACTTCTTTACTGGTGATGCTACTGTGATCGCTCGAAAGAAGTTGTAGTGCGCATAACATACTTCGGTAGTTCCGCGAGATTTGGTAACACAAAGAATATGCAGACATAATGATTTGGTTTTGAAATGTGTCACATTCCACTACGTGCCGTTACAATTATATTCGCTTATGCAATTATTTACATATGTATATATTTCTTTAGTTACGCGAATACATAAAAATTATAATTGGGGGAGAGTGGGCTAAAATGGCAATTGCGTGCAAAGTGATCGTCAGCTATTATTCCGTCGGAGAGTGCTGAAGTCTAGTGGCGAAGACATGAAACAAAGGGAAGCCATTAGTGTCCTCAGAGCATCCGAGCTGGTTGCTGTAAAATTTAACTGTTTGATCAAAGTTTTTGTGATTTTACGCATGAATGATTGTAAGATAAGCGATTTTTACTATTTACTTATCTGAATAAGTAGTAAAATTATAATTATTTGTTATAATCTCACTAAAAGTGCAGGTTTCAAAGTTAAAAATCACGTGCAATAAAATGTAGTAGATTACGTAGTTTGTACATTGGGCTCGATTTAGTGAAATGGCGTTCAAGAGGGCAAAGTGGCCAGCCACCTGGCCACTTTGCCCAACCATATGACCACTTTACCCGAACTATGTCATTAGTGTAATTCGCATAAAACTTAAATGATAATAAAAGCCGACGTACCACTCGCGCAGTCTTATTTTTCCAATCTGCAGTGTGAAAAGTACGGCGCGCGTGGCACTTGTGCGTGTTACTTCCGTGTGCACTACACACTAAACCAGTTGGCGCGAGATGCTTGGCGGTCGCAGAGGCGGCGTGTCCAGGACAGCTCACATTTCACGAACAGGCGCGGCGGCAGGTGGCCGGCAGTGTGGCCACGTGATTTGGTTTTCTGCAGATGACAAGAAAAAAGAGAAGAGTAGAAAAAGTACCACAGCATTCACCAATCAGTGCTTACATGCTCGCAGTCACTTGCAGCTTACAAGCTCGCACTATAGGCAGGATGGCTGAAAAATATCGAAACACAGTTATGAACATAGACGGTTGGGTATCTGGCTGCGAACCTCCCCCCTCCCCCTTATATCCTCGCCCAACACCGTTTTTTCTTCACGTTCAGTCCCCTGGAATTTGAAGTACGAAGAGGTGGCGAACTGTACCTATCCTTCCAGCAATCACTGTGCCTCTGGCGACAAGAGCTCTCAGCAGCTTCAGCAGTTACATCTGCTGTCAAGAGGTAGGCACGTGCTCGGGTAGTGTCCTGGCAAGACGTTAGGGGTCCGGATAGTGCTCCGGCCAGACCGCACGCTTGGTAATCTGAGTACGAGGGTCTCAGGCCTTGTGGAAGGGTGCTCCTTGCGGAGTTTGTGTATCAAGTCTGGGCTTCGGGCTTGGTTACCTCAGGTGAATAGCTGTGACACCTGCGTTGAGAGGGCGTGATCCCTCTTCCCTGCTGATTGGGCGGCCGTAGCGCGGTATAGCCGGAAGGCTAAGAGCGCTACGTAAAAAATAACAAAAGTATGGCCTCAAGGCTGTATACTTCATAACTGTCAAGAGTTAGGATGTAAACAAACAACTGCGCCTGGGCAGCGGTTGGAAGTTTCATAAGTGATGCAGTCTAAACGAAAATCACGTAGTTTTGAATTGGGCGATGCGGCACAAAAGCGGTTCGATGCAAACATATGTTTTTACCCGATGGTTTGACCATTTTCTGAACCACACTACGCCGATAGTTGAAGACCCAGTCCTACTCCTCCTTGATGGACATGCGACATGCGACGCACACGAAAAACATAGATTTCATAGAAAAAAGCCAGAAGAATCTATACCACGGTCGTGTGTCTACCACCACACTGCAGCCATAAATTCAGCCGTTGGAAGTCTTGTTTATGGCTCCTATCAACACATTTTATGTGCAAGCAATCTAAAAGTTTGTCCGTAACAATCCTGGGAAGATTGTAACTCAATTCCAAGTAAGCAAGCTGCTGGAGAAGAGTTTTTACTAGCAGCTTTACCAGCTACACCTATTAATGGATTTCGGAAATGCGGAATTTTTTCGCTGGACCCGCTTGTATTTTCTGATGCTGTTTTAGTCACTGCAGAGCTCACGGTCGCCAATGGCAATCCTGCAGAAGGTAGCAGCAAAGATGACGCAATGGCCGATGGTGATAAAAGAATGGTTGGTGGAAGAGATGCAACAGTAGGTGTTGGATGTGATACAGCAGCTGGCAGTGAAGATGCAGTGGATAATGTGGCGCCTGGCAGTGAAGATACTGCAGCTGGCGGTGAAAATGCAGCGGCTAGCACTGAAGACGCATTTCCCGATTACGAAACTGGAACAACTGGGACTGAAAATACCAGAAACGTAAGGAAATGTCTATATGAGAGCAAAGTGACCGACCCTGAACCAAGCGCATAATTTCTAAACGATAGACTAATAGCAAGAAAGGCAAAGCAGCGGTTATTACTTCCAGTCCATAAAAAACAGAACTTTTGAAGAAGTCAAAAAAGGGGGATAAAACCACAAAAATAGGACAAAAGCAACTAAAGAAAGTCAATATAAAACCTCAACAAATCTAAAACCCAAAAATAAAAACTTTTAAACTAAACACTTAGGAAAATTTTTTTTGCCAAAGCTACGCGAAGCCTTTTCAACGAAGATGAAGACGCAAGTGACGACACTGAATGCTTATATAGTAAAGAAGCATATTTAAACTCAGAAATCAATGAAGTGTGGATGAGAAGCATGGCTCACGGGTTGTGTGCCTGTTGCGGGGAGGAAGATGGAGACTATTTATGTGATGACTGAAGCACTAAATAGTTTGTTTATTGTCAAAGTGAAATTATGTTCGATAGGCTAATATTTATGAGTAATGTTATCTAGGTCAGGTCAAGTGAAGACATTTTATTTAAAAACTCTTAATCCTAAACAGTTTATTTGTTCACAAAGTGTAAGTATACATCATGGTTTTTTATTTGCTGTTATGTAGATTTGCGCTTTTATTTTATCTAAGCCGGGTAAAGTGGCCAGTCACTGGCCACTAATTGCAATACACAAAGAACATAATTTTTTTGTTTGTACCATAGCTATGTTGTATGAAGGGATATTTTAAATTTTTTTTATATTTACAATAGACCATTTACATAAAGTTTTACCTTAGCATGGCCACATTACCCTGCTATCCCCTACATGTAATGTACGAAACAATTTATATCGTTTTCTTTACCGCATAAGGTTCAAGAAAATATGGTGGGGATTTGGGATAAAGTAAATTAGTCTTGTTACATACTACTCACAATTTTGAGTATATCAATTCGGTTTACGTGATTATTTAGTCAACTAAGGTTGAGTACTGGAACACAGCTATTGCCATGAGCCGGATTATTTATTCATGCGCTAATAGCCTGCAACTGTTGAAACGGTTGGGAACGAAATATGTTACTAACATGCCAATTCTTACTCTTATAAGCATTAAAAAAACATAAATTAAATTTATAAAATACAGTGTCCAAAATTATAAACAAGAGGCACTTTTCGTACGATCGTAATACATGGAACTATTTTCAGTATCTTGCTGCCAATTTTATTAAGATCAGGTTACTAATAGTATATGTTAAAATTTATGTAAGTAAGGAGAAGGTACTTTTTTCAGAGGTTTGTTGGTCTACTAGAACAATATACTCTTAAATCAAACATTGAAAGGAACGGTCACCTGACAAACGGGTGTTTGTTTCAGTGTTTTGGAAACAAATTTGTAGTCCACATTAAAATATGTTATTTTGTGAACATGATCTGACAAACAATGTAATTAATTTAGCTTTGCTAATCACAGGTGGAGATTCAATAGGAACTTACGTTAGCCCTTTCAGCCATCGATAAATATTGAATTTGAAGCAATGCAACGAACAAAATTTTTGTTTCAACTGCATACATACCGGGATAACTTTCAGTTATGTTTCGGAACCAATAAATATGGGTTCGGCCTTGATGTTATTTGTAGCAAAAATGGTTTATTAGCGTAAAGGATGCACTCTCAAGAACGAATGATGTATCACACGCAAGGGCCTTCTCTCGTTAGATGCTATTTTATGTTCCGTGCAATGCAGATCATCAATACCACTCCTGAACAACTGTAATCGAAAGAGTCAAGGAAACCAAAATCTCTGTTCATTCAAATTATTTTGTAGAAATATCTGCTCACGTTAGGTTTTAACCAAGAAAACGTAAGTTTCTAACGACAAATATAGTTTTATCTCAGTGAATAACACCATAAGTCGAAAGACGTTTTATTTAGTACCGAGGCCGGAAAAGAGATATCTGTGATATAGTCTATTGGCCGTTTCTTTAAACTTTTTGAATATAACCTTTGAAAAATCACCCCACATATAACGTGTTTGGTTATTTCCTAAATATGCCACGTATCACAAGTTTTTCATACTTCTGTTAACGTAAAAGTTACTTCTTTTTGGTTCAATTTAAATATTAATTGTATTCCATTTATAAATTATAATATTTAATTTATAATTGATATGAATAAAAACAGGGAGAAAACAGGTGTGTTGGTAATGCCTGGTAAGAAACAGTTCTAATGCAAAAGATTACTACACTGAGTGCGTACGAGTGCGGTGCGCAGTCCCTTTGGTGTAATTTTCTAGACTTGGTTAAGCGTTGTTTATACGAGGCGGAGGAATATACTGGAAGTAGAACTTAAGCAGGGCTTCAGAAAAGTTGGAAGTAACCGTGAATGGACTATATAAGGTATTTGAGTACTCTTCATTGGCAGGCGCTCGTATTTCAAACAGCTGCACTCGGATTTATGTTTGCGAATGTAAATGTCATTCAGTACATTCTACCTTGTCTGGATAATGTAGTGAATTAATTCATAAAGTAGCATTTGTAAACTCAGAAAGACAGCCCGAGGTGGGAAACTCCAAGTAAACAAAATACGTCACTAAAATATAATGCTTCGTTTGTGCTAGGGTTCATTTGTCGCTTCAGAAGCAGGCAGATCACATTTATTTTCACGTTTATATTATGTAGTTGTAACATTACCTCACGTTAATATTGTTAAAGAAATACCTGTCCTTCAGAGTATGGTAAATAGCTGAGAGATCCTAACGGCATTCTGCAAATTTTGCGTTTGAGATCGGGAATAAATATGTGCCTCTTTCCGAAGTTTTTACATGCAAGTTGTTAGACACCTGCCTATATCTTTGATCGTTAATCAGCACATCCAGAGTGGACATACATCAAGAGAGGATTCGCATTGTGTGCTCGTCCAGATAAAAAAAAAGAATGTATCATGTTGCTGTTATTATAAACTGTACTCATTAAAGCGGGGGCTGTAACTGTATGTGCATATCTTACAGAAAGTACTTTGTTTCTTAATATTACAGCATACCAACGTAAATACATTTGTGTGATAATGAATGTTTCTTACATTGATAGTTGTTTCACTTGGCGTCTATGACTCGTAAATTACTTCGAAAGAGGTCCACAAGTGTTATTTACCTACAACATATGAATAACTACGAATGATGCGCGTAAAACGTTCTGCTGGAGCTTTTCGATTTTGTTGAAAAAATTTCATTGTCAATTGTGAAAATAACGGTCGCAAAATACAATACTAAACCGTGAAGTAATTTTATACTGCGACCACAGCAAATTATAAATCACGGGGAAAGAAATGATTGTTGCCTACATTATAATGCCCACAGCATATTAACGACACGACTAATTAAAATGTATCCCTCCAAAAACGAGGAAAAAAAACTATTTAGCGAGTTAGCACTACACACTAACTACTGTTTTTTTTAAACGTTTAGGGAATTCACGTTGATTCTTTAATTAAAATTATGGCTCAATATTGTAGCAACCGAACCGTGATATGTTACACCACTAGTTATTTCCCACGCTACTGGCGTTGCATGGCAAAATCACGAGGGGGGAAAAAACAAATATTGCCTGCTTCTGCTTGACTGAATTGCAGCGGAATGGCTCATCGATGAGCTGCGTGCCAACAACCGCTGCTGTCGATACCACGCCTAGTAAATAGATAAAAAATATCCCGCCAACGCAACCGCCGCGGTGAGCGAATTTCCTTCGCGAGCGAAAGGGTTCGTCACGTGCTAGAGCTCGATGTTTTTGAAAACACGCCATGGGTGGTTAAAGTTAACCGACTACTTTAGAACCTTTGAAAAAAGTCCACGCTGAGACTGTGTACGTTTTGACGGACACGCCAACTGACGTGCTCCCAGTGATGCGAGAGAAGTAATTCCATGTTTTTTTTATACGATTTCGGAAGTGTGACGTTTAAACTTGCAGAAATGAAATTCATTTTATCCTATTTCAGTTTGTTTCATGCAAATTGAAGTAAGAATTGGCGTACTGCGAAATGTTTGCGTTTCTAACAATTTTAGAGTTTCACTTGGTCGGCGCGTTAATAAAGTGATTGGGTCAATGGCATTGAATATTTTACGTAGGGTGGAAGGATACAAAATAGGCCGAAAAGTGGATGGTACGCAGAAATTCAAAAAGTGTTCAATTTATTGCAAACGGCCGATGTTAAAAAAATTTCGGGATTTGTAACGTAAATAGAAGCATGCGTATATACATCACTGTTTTAAGCGTGTCATAACAATGCNTAATTCAAAAAGTGCTCAATTTATTGCAAACGGCCGATGTTAAAAAAAATTTCGGGATTTGTAACGTAAATAGAAGCATGCGTATATACATCACTGTTTTAAGCGTGTCATAACAATGNAAAAAAATTTCGGGATTTGTAACGTAAATAGAAGCATGCGTATATACATCACTGTTTTAAGCGTGTCATAACAATGCACCTGTGTCGTGACGTCATATTAAAAGTTTTAAACTATTCAAACAAAAACGAGTATGTTTTGATTTATGTGCATAAAAGCTGGGGTTACAGTTTATTTAGCATAGAACATTGCACAAACATAAAAGTAGTATGCTATTCGCACAACAATTACACACAGTACATTCAACTGAAAATTAGAACAGCTGAGGATATAATTTATTATGCGTATGTTCTGTGCGCCATGCGTTACCAATCAGGACGTGAATACCACCGAGTTCGTGTGAAAAAGGAAATGGTTGACAAAGTAAATGAATTTGACTAGTGCCCGTAAAAATGGCGTAATACGTATTGTTCTGAATTTAGCTTTTAAGCCATTCAGACGTGAAAGTGTCTAAGTCCGTAGCTCAATAATGGGTCATGATTCGGTAGAGCACAGCATTATAAGCTGAGGTTCATTACACATAAGGATTTTAAAATGACTATTTAAATTGCTATTGATCGGAGGAGCATTAAATTGAATACCAAGATGCTTATTAATTATATTTACCTCGCGCCATTTTATTTAAACCTAATTGGGAAGTCCCCACCTTGTTCTTGTTACCGGAGGCTAATTCTAGGAGGCGGTTTACGACGGCCGGAAACACCCATCTTCAGTGGTCTTCTCTCTGGTCAGGTCGACGACAAAAGACGTCGCTCCCAGTGTTACGCTGGCCTATATCGGGTGCGTTGTTCAATACATTTCGGTCCCGTTTACTGGCCAGTGGAGGGGATTTCTGCAACTGTCTTTTACAAGGTTTTGTTGCAATCACGCTTGTGCCCTGGTTTGATGTTTGAAGGTGTGATCAGGCAGGCCGTTCAGCTAAGGCCTTCTTCGCTTCATAGCAGTATGTTACTTTTTTTCTGACTGAAGATTTCGGCAATTGTGGTTTCACTAGCAAACATTTTTTATCGTTCCGTCCATTCTGATACACAGCACAACACTTTAGGAAAACAATGACCTCGTCGGTAACGAAATGTTTACTATTTTATAATTCTCCCAACACATACTATGAGCTCATTGTATAGCGAAGATCATCTCCTGCAGACTTGAGGAGAAATAGTTTTAATTTTCTGCGCTGTGCGTGTGTTGTGTGTTCATGCACGTGCTGTGCGTGTGCTGAATTAATTGGTACTGCGTCTAAGTGCAAGAATGGACCAGCAGTTTATGCTTCTCACAACTTTAAAGTGTTGCACGTTAGAAGCACGATTAACAGTCGTTAAGTTTAAGGCAATGTTAATACTTACGTGCAGCGGAAGAATACCTAAGCAAAGTAATTCAAAATTACTCAGTTATCTGTACNTAAGGCAATGTTAATACTTACGTGCAGCGGAAGAATACCTAAGCAAAGTAATTCAAAATTACTCAGTTATCTGTAGAACATGTATCATGTTTGACATGGAACGAAATACACTGCGGCGTTCACTGTACAGTACAGGCCCATCCTTCCGTTTTAAAAAAACAGTGCTATAATTGTGTGTAGTTATATAAAAAATAACCAACAAAAAATTTGTTATTTTGTGTTATGCGTTTTATATAGTAAGCAAAATATGCATTTTTAAGCTTTTAATGCGAATTATGTCCTATAAACAAAACAAACCCCAATTCAAATTTTTACTGCTAAAATAGTTTTGCAAATAATATCGAGGTTGTTGGGCCCCTCTGAAAAAAATATTTCAGAGCTGTTCAGATTAAAGTAAAAAGAAAAAATACCAAAAAGTAATTTAATAATTGTGGTTGGAATAGTCATACTGTAGAAAAACCTTTGACATTAATTATCTAAGATTGGGCCACTTGTATGTCTTTTTTCCTGCATAGCTACATCCAGATTAGATTTCCATAACGCTTTTCTTTCGAAATGGCAAAAAATCACTATAGATACCTTGACCATTTAAAAATAGTTTCCAGAACTTATTTTATTTCACTATAGTAATTACAACCGGAAATATTCTCATTTACAAAAATATCGGCCACCCTTCTGGAAAAGTTATAAGGTTATGCTGCCTAATAAAACCAGTGGAGAATTGTACGAATATAGATTTGTTACCAGAATTAGGAATGATCAAATAACCTTGCAAAGCGCCGAAATTGGGATGAATTATTTCGTCCGAATTTTCGTGGTTTGCGGTATAAAAACAACTACGTGGAACAATGTGGCTCGCTTATTTTCGACCACGAGTTGCGTCATGGTAATGCAAACTCTCAAACAGCACACAACAATAAAGTTATTTACTTTACTTTAATTACTTGTGATTAATAAAATTATGACAAGAGCTTAAATAGCACAACTTAAACATGGCTTGTCGAATAATATGAGTGTTGTGGAAGGATTTCGTGCTACGTATTTTCCAATGTTCTGTGAGCCGGTGTTGGTAGGCCTACGTAGATGGCAGGTTTAGTCATTCCTGCTCGTATTTTATACTCGATGCATTTCCTTTCAAAAGTCCCTGAGTATTTTTACTCGATGGTCGTGCAATATGCTATGCTATCTTTGATTTTATGTTTTAATTTTACGAGTTTCTTGAGTGACTTGGTTAAATCGAGAATGTTTTATTGTGGTCAAAGATTTTATTCTCTGTTACTTTATTTCAACACGAAGATCTGTCAGTTTAATCCGTTATGTTAATAATTCCATATAATCGTTTCTAACTTGAATCCAGTTTGTGAACCTATATTATCAACCCACCGAGTTTTTCCTGTTTAAAATTCTTGACACTATATTGCACGAAGTTTTCAGCTGATGCTTTCATTTCCAACACATTTAAGAATTAAAATACAGTACGTCAGTTTACTTGGACTCTTTTTGTTTCACTGCATACATAGATTTCTAGGAAAATGTATTATAACGGTGTGTGCTCTTCAGTACGGAGACACAGGGACCTAGGAAGGTAAACGAGAGTGTGTATACGACACATTGACACGCCAGCTTTATGCACGCCGTTGTTCCCGAAGCCGTCGAACATGATCCAATTACAGCTTGTGTTTAACAAGACGCAGTATCTTGCTTTCTCAGGTCGCAGTTTGCATTTACTTCAACGGCAATTTGTTCTCGTTGCCACGCTGACTTTCAGTCAGTACTGATACACAGAGCCCGTGAACCACACGTACAAAATGCGACACGACCAGAATCAGCATACAGGTTAGCTGTTCAAACTTCCAGGAATTCGCATTTATGTTACGCGCCACTACGCTCTGTTAATATTAATTCCGTTAGATATAGTACATTTGTTTTTAAATATTTGGGAAATGTTTGTGCGAATATGCCCCAAATCGTAAACCGTAAATATGGCAGGGCTTTATAAGCGCATTTTCTTGGAAAATATAGGTACATAAGATCTGTATAATGTCACCCTCCCTTTAATAACTTTTTAACCATCGAACCGACTGTAATACAATTTGGTAGGAGCATAATGCCACTNAATGTCACCCTCCCTTTAATAACTTTTTAACCATCGAACCGACTGTAATACAATTTGGTAGGAGCATAATGCCACTAAAGATTGTCGCAACGAAACCTTTCATAAAAATAGATAAATTATTTTGTATTTATAAAACACTGGACGAGCAAACTTCTCATTACGTGAGTGTTTATGAATTAATCCATGATGTAAGGATTGGCGTGTATTTCATTTATGATAATGTAACGTATGGTAATCACCAACGCATGATTACATTCACTTATCCCAGTTACCACTATGTGGTAAGTATGCACGTGTGCACGCACTGTATATAGGCGGTTCACGATAAAGTGAGCACTCTTAAAATCAAAATATGAAAAAAAAAAAAANAATTTTATGTAACCTACAATTTGGGTTCTTTTTGTTGTATACAAATAAGAATAAAATGCGACGTGATTGGAACACATTTATGATTCTAACTATCCTCATCTGGCTGACGCAACGTTCAAGTTGGCTGGTTCATTGTTTTTTTTTTTCAGTCCGCGTTCGTGTGTCAACAAAACAGCAGCGAACGATCCACGTGATTTTAAGCAGCTGTTCGTAACTCCTAACATAATGTATTCATTAACGTAATAAATAAAACATNTAAGGCAATGTTAATACTTACGTGCAGCGGAAGAATACCTAAGCAAAGTAATTCAAAATTACTCAGTTATCTGTACAACATGTATCATGTTTGACATGGAACGAAATACACTGCGGCGTTCACTGTACAGTACAGGCCCATCCTTCCGTTTTAAAAAAACAGTGCTATAATTGTGTGCAGTTATATAAAAAATAACCAACAAAAAATTTGTTATTTTGTGTTATGCGTTTTATATAGTCAACAAAATATGCATTTTTAAGCTTTTAATGCGAATTATGTCCTATAAACAAAACAAACCCCAATTCAAATTTTTACTGCTAAAATAGTTTTGCAAATAATATCGAGGTTGTTGGGCCCCTCTGAAAAAAATATTTCAGAGCTGTTCAAATTAAAGTAAAAAGAAAAAATACCAAAAAGTAATTTAATAATTGTGGTTGGAATAGTCATACTGTAGAAAAACCTTTGACATTAATTATCTAAGATTGGGCCACTTGTATGTCTTTATTCCTGCATAACTACACCCAGATTAGCTTTCCAAAACGCTTTTCTTTCGAAATGGCAAAAAATCACTATAGATACCTTGACCATTTAAAAATAGTTTCCAGAACTTATTTTATTTCACTATAGTAATTACAACCGGAAATATTCTCATTTACAAAAATATCGGCCGCCCTTCTGGAAAAGTTATAAGGTTATGCTGGCTAATAAAACCAGTGGAGAATTGTACGAATATATATTTGTTACTAGAATTAGGAATGATCAAATAACCTTGCAAAGCGCCGAAATTGGGATGAATTATTTCGTCCGAATTTTCGTAGTTTGCGCTATAAAAACAACTACGTGGAACAATGTGGCTCGCTTATTTTCGACCACGAGTTGCGTCATGGCAATGCAAACTCGCAAACAGCACACAACAATAAAGTTATTTACTTTACTTTAATTACTTGTGATTAATAAAATTATGACAAGAGCTTAAATAGCACAACTTAAACATGGCTTGTCGAATAATATGAGTGTTGTGGCAGGATTTCGTGCTACGTATTTTCCAATGTTCTGTGAGCCGGTGTTGGTAGGCCTACGTAGATGGCAAGTTTAGTGATACCTGCTCGTATTTTCTACTCGATGCATTTCCTTTCAAAAGTCCCTGAGTATTTTTACTCGATGGTCGTGCAATATGCTATACTATCTTTGATTTTATGTTTTAATTTTACGAGGTTCTTGAGTGACTTGGTTAAATCGAGAATGTTTTATTGTGGTCGAAGATTTTATTATCTGTTACTTTATTTCAACACGAAGATCTGTCAGTTTAATCCGTTATGTTTATAATTCCATATAATCGTTTCTAACTTGAATCCAGTTTGTGAACCTATATTATCTACCCACCGAGTTTTTCCTGTTTAAAATTCTTGACACTATATTGCACGAAGTTTTCAGCTGATGCTTTCATTTCCAACACATTTAAGAATTAAAATACAGTACGTCATTTTACTTGGACTCTTTTTGTTTCACTGCATACATAGATTTCTAGGAAAATGTATTATAACGGTGTGTGCTCTTCAGTACGGAGACACAGGGACCTAGGAAGGTAAACGAGAGTGTGTGTACGACAAATTGACACGCCAGCTTTATGCACGCCGTTGTTCCCGAAGCCGTCGAACATGATCCAATTACAGCTTGTGTTTAACAAGACGCAGTATCTTGCTTTCTCAGGTCGCAGTTTGCATTTACTTCAACGGCAATTTGTTCTCGTTGCCACGCTGACTTTCAGTCAGTACTGATACACAGAGCCCGTGAACCACACGTACAAAATGCGACACGACCAGAATCAGCATACAGGTTGGCTGTTCAAACTTCCAGGAATTCGCATTTATGTTACGCGCCATTACGCTCTGTTAATATTAATTCCGTTAGATATAGTACATTTGTTTTTAAATATTTGGGAAATGTTTGTGCGAATATGCCCCAAATCGTAAACCGTAAATATGGCAGGGCTTTATAAGCGCATTTTCTTGGAAAATATAGGTACATAAGATCTGTAGAATGTCACCCTCCCTTTAATAACTTTTTAACCATCGAACCGACTGTAATACAATTTGGTAGGAGCATAATGCCACTAAAGATTGTCGCAACGAAACCTTTCATAAAAATAGATAAATTATTTTGTATTTATAAAACACTGGACGAGCAAACTTCTCATTACGTGAGTGTTTATGAATTAATCCATGATGTAAGGAT